>JANSJX010000175.1:0-22500 GCA_026168455.1 Theocolax elegans
CATGATTCTCATTCTCATTGTATTTTTTTGTCATACATTTACAAAATCATACAATATATAAAAATCATATAATATACAATGCATAAAGATATATTTGCTCAAAAACTGTAAACGATTATTTTTTTTCAAATATTATAATACAGGGCATGATCGCAGTAGAAATTAATTGTTCATTTGAGGTTTTTCATGAAGAAACTTGAAAAATGTTGATATTTTATATAAGATGAGCTCAAAAAAATAATTTAACTCTGATCATGTTCTTTATCAATTGAAAAAATACATTAATAATACCAGCTATTAAGGAAATACATATACAATATTCATTGTATGATAAATAAAATATAATAAGAATGAGAATCATAACTTGTAACATAATGTGTTCTTAAAATAGAATTGAATAATTGGAAAATCCTCTTTGCTGTAGTCTATAATAAGAAAAATCATTTCGTAAAGCCTTTTTGTACCCAGTGACTGATTGAAATACTATTGTGGTAGAATATCCTATATGAACTAAAAGTTTATTAGGGGCTAATTCACAGTTGAAATATGATGACTTTCAGGCAAAAAATGAAGATCTACAGAACCAAAGGGACAGTTTGGAGCAGGGATCCAATAGACTGCTGAAAAGTAATAACAATTTGATAAACACCAACGACGAACTACAAACAGAATGTGAAAGACTGAGTGCCTCCAAGGTAAAACTAGAAGATCAAGTCGGCTTCTTAAAAAAAGAACTGGACCGTTTGGCTGAGGAAAAAGAAGACTTACAGTCGAAAAATGATGATCTACAGAACCAAAAGGACAGTTTGAAGCAGGAATCCAATAGACTGCTTGAAAGTAATAACAATTTGATAAATACCAACGATGAACTACAAACAGAATGTATAAGACTGAGTGCCTTCAAGGGAAAACTAGAAGATCAAGTCAGCTTCTTTAAAAAACAACTGGACCGTTTGGCTGAGAAAGTTGAATCTTTGGAAAAAAATCATTTGAAGTTAAAGCAAAACATTATTTCTCTAGAAGCAAGATCTGCCCGATTAAATGATGATATAAGAATGAAAGAGCTGGAATATGAACATATTTTTAAAAAAATTGGCATAATTGAACATGGTAAATTTTTCCAAAAAAATTTGTCATCTCTCTGCAACCAGTTAAAAGAAAAACTTATTTGGGCAGAGCAAGAATTATTCCTCTTTCAAAAAATCATATTATCCATGAAGGATGAGGCTATTGACGTTGAAAATATAGAAAATATTGATTCAGAAATATCTGTTTTACTAGAGGATTTTAATTTAAAAATAGTGAAAAATAAATTAGTCGAATTATTAAAATTTGATCCATTTTCGAAAATAAGGAGACAACAATACTTTAAAATAAGTTGGCTAATACAAGAATTAGAAAACTTTGAGAAACTTGTAGCTGAAAATCAACCTACTACAGCGGAGATATTTAATATCAAATCAAATATTTGTAAATGTATTAAATCTGATGATTTAATCAATACCAATCATATCAATTTGTATTTCTTGAAAGTGTTCATGAGACTCAAATATTATAAATCAGCTGAACAAATTTACAAGCAATTGAAGAATAAGGGATTAATAGATGAAAATCTTGAAAACTTCTTCACGGGATATTCGAAATATAAATTAAATAATCTATACCCTACTAAAAATTATCACGTGATCATCACATGAATAACAATCATCACGTGGATATCTACGTGATAATCACGTGAGATTTTCGACCATTTTTTCACGTGATTATCACGTAGATATCCACGTGATAATCACGTGATATATGAAAATTTTAATTTTTTTAAAAATGTAATTTTAGACACGGAGTTGATGGGATGCAATTTCACAGAAACCGAGCTGGCAATTCAGTTTTGACAAAACAATCCTTTATATGCCACATTATTAATATACGAGGCAAAGTAAAGGCATAGTATATGATCAAAGTCGCTTTTACCTTCCTACTTTGCCTCCATATAAGCCCTACGCGCACGCTAATCTATAGCGGGTAACTGGCAGCCACCTATCGGTCGTAACTGGTACTACCGTGAGCAAGTGCAGTAGTCATATTTCAACACTGTTTCGACCGATAGGTGGCTGCCAGTTACCCGCTATAGATTAGCGTGCGCGTAGGGCTTATATGGAGGCAAAGTAGGAAGGTAAAAGCGACTTCGATCATATTCTATGCCTTTACTTTGCCTCGTATATTAATAACGTGGCGAATAAAGGATTTTTTTTGTCAAAACCAAATGGCCAGTTTAGTTTGTGTGAAATTGAATCCCATCAACTCCGTGTCTAAGATTACATTTATAAAAAAACAAAAATTTTCATATATCACGTGATTATCACGTAGATATCCACGTGATAATCACGTGAAAAAATGGTCGAAAATCTCACGTGATTATCACGTGGATATCCACGTGATAATCACGTAGTTATCCACGTGATAATCACGTGATAATTTTTAGTAGGGTATGATGCTAGAAAATTTTTAGAAGGAACATTAAAAAGATGTATGAATAAAGATTATTCCGGATTTATTTCAATATTGTTAGAAGAAATTTTGAGAAAAGAAAATGAAACAAGTCCATGGACTCTTTTTCAATTAAGCAAGGATCATCCTTTGTCAGAATACCGAAAGGCATATCGTCGCATTTGTTTGACATACCATCCGGATAAAGTTGATAAGATATTACCTAATGTACAGTGCCAGTCACTTACTTTTACCCCCCCTGGAGCAAAATAGGATAAAGTTTAAAGTTTTGTATCTTTGAAGAGATCATCGTACAAAAACCAGTCGGAGACCATTTGAAAGCTTATTTTAATACCTTTCGATTGGCCTAAGTCACTTATAAAAATACTATTTTTTGAAACTATTAAATGGCAATAAACTAGTTTCAAAAAAAAAATTTTGGACACCTTTTTGAATTCAATGCAGTTTTCAAAAGATTGACGAAACCAAAAAGTTATCCAGATAGATTTTTAGCTTTTTTCAACAGCTTTCGACTGGTTTTTTTTTCATTTTTGTAACTTTATTTTAAACAAAGTTACGGTAGTTTTTGCTCGAAAATAGCCTTTTTTTTAAAATCTAAATATATTAAAAACTTTTATAGATACAAAAAAATGATAAAGAGAAAAAATGTCACTTTTATATCGTAGAATACGAAAATGTTTTAAGTAAGTGCAAACAAAAAAATTTTTTATTACCTGTATTTTTTTTAAGTACAATCATCTTTGAAAAAAATCAACCTGCAGAGGTAAAATATACAGTTAATAAAAATTTTTTTGTTTGCTCTTACTTAAAACATTTTCGTATTCTACGATATAAAAGTGACATTTTTTTTCTTTATCATTTTTTGTATCTATAAAAGTTTTTAATATATTTAGATTTTAAAAAAAAGGCTATTTTCGAGCAAAAACTACCGTAACTTTGTTTAAAATAAAGTTACAAAAATGAAAAAAAAACCAGTCGAAAGCTGTTGAAAAAAGCTAAAAATCTATCTGGATAACTTTTTGGTTTCGTCAATCTTTTGAAAACTGCATGGAATTCAAAAGGTGTCCAAAAATTTTTTTTTTGAAACTAGTTTATTGCCATTTAATAGTTTCAAAAATAGTATTTTTTATAAGTGACTTAGGCCAATCGAAAGGTATTAAAATAAGCTTTCAAATGGTCTCCGACTGGTTTTTGTACGATGATCTCTTTCAAAGATACAAAACTTTAAACTTTATCCTATTTTGCTCCAGGGGGGTAAAAGTAAGTGACTGGCAGTGTATATAAAAAATATTGTGAAGAGGTTATGAAAGTGATAAATATTGCAAATGAGAAAGTGGTTGAGAAGTCGACACGAGATGAAGCGACAACTTAAATTACACTATGTGATTAATCTAAGTTTTTCTGTAAATAAATATTAATATTAATAAAATGTGTATTAATCATAAAATACTACTAAATTATTATTCTGTAAATAGATTAAGAAAATTAGTATTTTTTGCATCTACTTCGGAAAGCTAAAAAATACTTACAAAATAGTAACGAAATTGGTTCTCTTTTTCAATCTAAGAAATAGGATATTGCAGTAAGAAAAAACATTTCATTTAGTACTGGTAAATAGGTAGCGGTACTAGCTTATAAATACCTTAAAGAGAAGTGCAGTAGGAATTTAATAGGCATAAAATTTTTGTCATTTCTACCAGGGATGTTAATTTATTATTAATTTAATATTTCTAATAGTATTTTTTATAGAAATTACTGATTGAAATGCATATATTTATATAATACAAATTGGTTTGACTAATAATTTTAAATAGATACATGAATGAAACAATAAATTATATTTATAAAATTAATTCAACTTGAATATAATATAAACAACGAGAAACGTCAAGAATAACTATTTTTTATCTATCTATGTATTTTTAAATGACGTACTAATGTATCTACATCGAAAAACAAAAGCATCTTGAATTTATAAAAAAAAACAAATAAATTTAAACGAAAACAATAATCTGTAAATTTAAAATTTAAAAGATGTTCTTGTCTGGTATATAAATGCATTTTAATTAATAAATTATTCTTTAAAAATTATATTTAGTACAATTATTTAATAAAAAATGGATACATTGCCTGATCAAGTCATAGTAGGTAACATTTTTAAAGGCGTCCCACGTAAAAAAAATTTATAAAATTTTTATAAAACTTTTATAAAATCGGTTTTACAATATTTTTATAAAAAAATTGGTCATATAAAAGTTTATAATTTTTTTAAATTTTATACAATTTTGTATAAATTATGTTTTTGTAAAATTTTTAATATTTTATAAAAAGATTTTATACATTTATAACTTTATACAGTTAATTCATTACAAACGTAGATGCGTGGTAAAAGAACTTATTTATTTTCAAAATAATTCGGTGAAAAACATAAATAATTGTGTACTCTTAAAAACTTTCCATCAATCCGTTCTACAGGAATAATATACAGACAATGTGTATCCCGGTAAGGTATTATATAAGAGCTAAAATTAATATTTACATTTGTACATACAATATTTTAACCTGAGAAGAAAAAACAAGTTGTTTAACAATCGCGAAAAGCTTTCTATTTAAAGATACAAAATACAATATTTTTCCAAAAAGGCCATCTTCCCAATAAATGTAAAAATTTTCTCTTGTTTTCTGTCTCTTATATACTTCGGACGTAAACACAGTGTTATACAACTTAATTCGTGCATACATTTGCATACTTCCAATATTTAATTGGTAAGTATACAAAATTCCTCTATATTTTTGCGTTCATTTTTTCACATATTTGATTTTTGAGGGGAGCACCTAGTGCCTTATAATCGTCAAATTTTGAATATCTCGGATTAACCAATTTACATTTTAAAATTCTATATGCTGAAATAAATTTAAGAGAATTTGCAATTTCCACGTCTATTTTATTAGATCCATGCGTAATTTTTTAATATAACCATTGCCATCCTCAAAAGGGAATGTTGACCATACGAACAGAGGACCCCACATTCTAACATTATATGCCATATGAGTTAGCTGATGTATGTTAAAAGAGCAATTTTCTAAACCATACAATTTTTCAACATTGCTTACAAATAAGTCATACATATATTCTGCTAAATCGATTTCAAACACATGAATTTTATTCTTTAAAAGCAAATTTGTTGCATAAACCAATAAGAGGAAGTGTTGATAATATTTTTCTGGTAGTCGATTTTTAACAATATAGGGCTGTAGAATAGTATAAAAGCTCGTATTTCCGAAGCCTTCCAATATTTCATATTTTGTATGGTTCTTGGTTTCCTTGGTATGAAATCCGGAGGAAATATAGCCTTTAAATCGTTGTTGATTTCATTTTTTAATTTTTTTTTTACGTAAAATGGTCGATTTTGATTTTTGAATCAAACGACAACGAAAATAATGTTCGCGATCCAAGTAAAATTGCGTGCATATAATCCGTTACAAATGATTTTGATACGTCAAACAAGGGATTTAAAGATGTAATAGAAGGCCCTTTGACTCCAGTTACAGCTTGTAAATTTTTATTTTTGCCTGAAACGCTTGTTGAATCATATTTTCCTTTGTTCTAAGAGGTGATTTTGTATATGGATATACTTTTTTAAAACCAGAATCTGTCTCGCATCTTTGTCCAGGTGTTCGCAGCACGTGCATCCATATTCGCCGTTATATTGCTTTATATTTTGAGCTGCGGCTCTCGTTGGTGCATCTAAGGTGGCTATCGGAGCAAAAACATGGCTACATCTAATTACATTAGATTCTTTGTCAAACCAATTAATAGTATCAATACTTAATTTTTTCAAATTTTCTACAAAGGGTCTCAAAAACGATAACATGTCGGGTTTCTTTTCTCGACTATAGTAAATTCCACTGACATACTGAAAATTTCTTCTGTGTTCCGGATGTACATTTAATATCTGCACTTGTAGCAACCACAAATCACACCATTAGAACTAGTAGAAATCGGTATACCGTCAACATTCCAAAGTAGAAATAGGTCATAATCATTTAGTACACTATTTTCTTTTATTAGTTTATACTGCGAGCCGGAGAAAAAATCACAAACATATTTTATATCTGTATTTTGAGAATTTTTATATTCATCTATTAAACTTTTAAGGGCTCTTTGTTCAAAAGCATTTTTAATATTGACTCTAAATTATATTCTATAAATATTCCATTTACTTTATTGCTATTGCAAGCATCACACACATTTGGCCTTGGTGTACTTGTCCAATCTCCCAAATAATTGAACACATTTAGCATATACGATGTTTTTCACTACTTCATACTGAAAAGGTGTTATTTTTTCTAAAAATTTCAATAAAAAATACTTTGTTTTTGGTAGATTATTTGGTTGCGGTAATAAAGCATTTAACATATGCAAAATTTTTCTAATGCTGTTTATGTGATGGCATTTGCAGGTACAAATCTAAAATTGTATATATTGCTTCTTTCGACAGTCACTTCTGTAAATGCATGCAATCTTGGATCAAAATCATCATCTCCGTTAATATTCTCAAAATTAAATATATCTTCGAAAACTTCTTCATATGCAGGTAACGATTCAACAGAGACAATACTCTCAGTGTCGCTATTTTCAGACAATAAAAACACATCTTCATTTGGCAAATGACCCATTACCTACAATGATATATTGTAATTTACAAATGTCTTCTTTTATTATATATATATATATATATATGTATGTATATATATATATATATGTGTGTATTCGGTGAGGACGAAGGTCCGCCTTGAACGTGGGTAACGGTGTCAGATTGCCGTATAATGTCCTGCTAGACCTGCGGGCGGTCGACGTTAGATGTGTATGCTGTTGGAGCTCGACGATTTCCAGATGTCGAAGTCGTAGTTCCTCGACTATGGCTTGTAGATGTCAATGATACGTCTCGATTCCTCTTGTGATTTTTAATACGTATTACTTTAAAGTCCGAGTAGCAGAGCCACGCCCTCGGATAAAAATCAAGAGTTGACTAGCAGAGCTTCGCCTTGCGAAAGCTTTAGATGAAAAATTAGGAGTGCCTGTGTCTCTTCTTGGGTCCTCTTTATATACCCTAAAATTCTATGCATCTGTCCTTGTCTTACGCTTCGCCTTGTCTTACACTTTGCCTTATATGGAGATTGTGTAAGTAGTTCTCGATTTTTCTGTGCTTGCACCCGATTGGACCGTTAGATGTGCGTAGTTAAAAATTATCGAATCCCATGCATTCTCTGTATCGCTTCGTAGTTAATTCGGAGAATTTGCTGTCCCCCCTTTTATTACTGCGACGTTACCCAAAGAACGGCTTAATTTATTACTTCCTTCTAATGCTCGAATTTTCTAGTCGATGTTACCCATTGCCGGCTCTTCTCCGAGCATTGATTTTATAGTGCAGTACAAAAAAACTCTTGCGTAACCCTTCGTTTCGATCTCACTATCGGCGATCCCGCTTGTATGCGTATTGGCTTTGAATAATATCTTCAACTCTACTTATCAGTCTCTTTCTCGTTTGAAACACTCGTAAAATAATCTGTTCCTTAGCTCTATTTATATTACTGCACTTACTTAGAACCATTCTTTATCAACCTTATTTTGTTCGTCTTCTACGCCGTATTTTTATTCTAAAACTACACAGTACTTTTTACGAAAAATAATAATATAATTTTCATCGGGACGCGACAACTCCCCCCTTTTAAAAACGACGCCCTCGTCGTTGATCATATTATTATTATATTATTATTTCTCTTAACATAAGATATCATACTTAATTTTAAATTATAAACATTATTTCGATTAATTTTTCTTTATTTCTTATGGTGAACTTTATAAACCATATTACAATTATTTATTTCGTAGTTCAACTTCGTTTGTTATTATGTTACATACTTCGAGTACATTATTTCAAACAGTTTAACAGTATTGATATAATGCACCTATACAAATAGATACGTACTAAAAAAGTTTTATTATTACAATTTTTATCCTGGATATTCCGAAAAATTGTATAATTATTATTAAATGTGTTTTCTATAGTTAACAAAAAAAATTTGTATATCTTTAGTTTGTACCCCTAATTTTTAGTATAGATCAAGTCATGTTAAAAATATATGTTACTAGAATTTTTTTTCTCGTAGCCACATTTTTTTTATCAAATTTTCAATTTTCTTCTATAATATTTATATGCTTACATATATATTTTCTAAAAAGTCAAAAAAAGAGGTAGAGATTAGTTTCCTTTTTTTTTTACATTTATTCAATTATAATTCTACTATTACGAATTGTTGAAGAGAAGAAAAAAAAATTTCTTGTTCTTATGCAATATAGATTCTCCCTTCAATGTGAACAATGTTAGTATATCCTATCTTAATAATATATCTATATATATTTTATAAAAGGATTAGGAGTGAAGAAAATTTGATTTTCTTCGCTCCCCCTCCCCCCAAAATAAAAACGAACACATAATTTTTTGACTTTTTTTTTTTAGAATTTTCTTTTCAGCCATTATAAACAAAGATTCACCTTTAATATAATATAATATATAATTGAGAAATAGTTAATTTAGTTTCATAAGAAAAAGAATCGATACAATCGATACAAATGAAAAAAAATAAATGAGCAATATATAAGTGACAGTGCGAAAATTGAGTAGGCTAAGTAGGCCCATGTAGAACCATCCTCCTATATCTTGGGAGAAAGAGTAGACTACACTGAATAAACGGTACGATGGAATAACCCAAACATTTACGGAACTGCCCGATGCTTGCGCATCATAGAATTGTGGTACCAACGTTCGTTTTTATTCACTTAATTCCATTGTTTCACGTTAAAATGACTAATTTACACTCTTTTTACTTTTATATTTTGAGGAATTGTTTAAATATTCACCATTTTCTTGATTTTATTTAACTAACAACTGTAGAAACTTATTTGTTATGTTCAAGTAATATAAAGAGAAATCGTTTGAATTTGTTTACTTTTTAGGTTTCCAATTAAAGAATATTTATTTTGAATAATATTTAAATAATTCACCAGAATTTTACTACTAATTATATTATTTTGTATTTTTTTTGCTACACAATTGTATTATAGTAATATAAACATGAGAAAAATATTATTTATCTGTAATCAATTATCGTTGTATATCCTGAATCGGTTTATAAAATTTTAAAATTTATTATTAGTACGTTTTTTTATACCATTCGAAACAATTATGCATACCTATTGTTTATACTAGAAGGAAAATCTTCTAATATGCCTGTCTTAGGTTTATATTACTAGTTCTATTAGAAAATTGAATCATCGTATGGAATTAATCGTATGAAAATAAATGTTGTTTTTAAGCTTTAGATGAAAATTTAGGAGTGCCTGTGTCTTCTGGGTCCTCTTTATATACCCTAAAATCTATGCATCTCCTTGTCTTACGCTTCCTTGTCTTACACTTTGCCTTATATGGAGATGTGTAAGTAGTTCTCGATTTTTCTGTGCTTGCACCCGATTGGACCGTTAGATGTGCGTAGTTAAAAATTATCGAATCCCATGCATTTTCTGTATCGCTTCGTAGTTAATTCGGAGAATTTGCTGTCCCCCTTTTATTACTGCGACGTTATCCAAAGAACGGCTTAATTTATTACTTCCTTCTAATGCTCGAATTTTCTAGTCGATGTTTCCCATTGCCGGCTCTTCTCCGAGCATTGATTTTATAGTGCAGTACAAAAAAACTCTTGCGTAACCCTTCGTTTCGATCTCACTATCGGCGATCCCGCTTATGCGTATTGGCTTTGAATAATATCTTCAACTCTACTTATCAGTCTCTTTTCGTTTGAAACACTCGTAAAATAATCTGTTCCTTAGCTCTATTTATATTACTGCACTTACTTAGAACCATTCTTTATCAACCTTATTTTGTTCGTCTTCTACGCCGTATTTTTATTCTAAACTACACAGTACTTTTTACGAAAAATAATAATATAATTTTCATCGGGACGCGACAACTCCCCCCTTTTTAAAAACGACGCCCTCGTCGTTGATCAATATTATTATTATATTATTATTCTCTTAACATAAGATATCATACTTAATTTAAATTATAAACATTATTTCGATTAATTTTTCTTTATTTCTTATGGTGAACTTTATAAACCATATTACAATTATTATTTCGTAGTTCAACTTCGTTTGTTATTATGTTACATACTTCGAGTACATTATTTCAAACAGTTTAACAGTATTGATATAATTCACCTATACAATAGATACGTACTAAAAAAGTTTTATTATTACAATTTTTATCCTGGATATTCCGAAAAATTGTATAATTATTATTAAATGTGTTTTCTATAGTTAACAAAAAAAATTTGTATATCTTTAGTTTGTACCCCTAATTTTTAGTATAGATCAAGTCATGTTAAAAATATATGTTACTAGAATTTTTTTTCTCGTAGCCCATTTTTTTTTATCAAATTTTCAATTTTCTTCTATAATATTTATATGCTTACATATATATTTCTAAAAAGTCAAAAAAGAGGTAGAGATTAGTTTCCTTTTTTTTTTTTACATTTATTCAATTAATAATTCTACTATTACGAATTGTTGAAGAGAAGAAAAAAATTTCTTGTTCTTATGCAATATAGATTCTCCCTTCAATGTGAACAATGTTAGTATATCCTATCTAATAATATATCTATATATATTTTTTATAAAAGGATTAGGAGTGAAGAAAATTTGATTTTCTTCGCTCCCCCTCCCCCCCAAAATAAAACGAACACATAATTTTTTGACTTTTTTTTTTTAGAATTTTCTTTTCAGCCATTATAAACAAAGATTCACCTTTAATATAATATAATATATAATTGAGAAATAGTTAATTTAGTTTCATAAGAAAAAGAATCGATACAATCGATACAAATGAAAAAAATAAAATGAGCAATATATAAGTGACAGTGCGAAAATTGAGTAGGCTAAGTAGGCCCATGTAGAACCATCCTCCTATATCTTGGGAGAAAGAGTAGACTACACTGAATAAACGGTACGATGGAATAACCCAAACATTTACGGAACTGCCCGATGCTTGCGCATCATAGAATTGTGGTACCAACGTTCGTTTTTATTCACTTAATTCCATTGTTTCACGTTAAAATGACTAATTTACACTCTTTTTACTTTTATATTTTGAGGAATTGTTTAAATATTCACCATTTTCTTGATTTTATTTAACTAACAACTGTAGAAACTTATTTGTTATGTTCAAGTAATATAAAGAGAAATCGTTTGAATTTGTTTACTTTTTAGTTTCCAATTAAAGAATATTTATTTTGAATAATATTTAAATAAATTCACCAGAATTTTACTACTAATTATATTATTTTTGTATTTTTTTTTGCTACACATTGTATTATTAGTAATATAAACATGAGAAAAATATTATTTATCTGTATCAATTATCGTTGTATATCCTGAATCGGTTTATAAAATTTTAAAATTTATTTATTATGTACGTTTTTTTTATACCATTCGAAACAATTAGCATACCTATTGTTTATACATAGAAGGAAAATCTTCTAATATGCCTGTCTTAGGTTTTATATTACTAGTTCTATATAAAAATTGAATAATCGTATGGAATTAATCGTATGAAAATAAATGTTGTTTTTATTTTTTTATTTTTTAAACCTTTTTCTTTTATATACATAGTTTGTTTAAAGCAGTATTTATGAACAAAGTATTAGATTGAACACTAGTATGAACTACATTGGCATAAATACTAAATTGTACAATTTAATTATTATTGTTTTTATTAATAGTTGAATTTTGAACTTTATCCACAAAATTGACAAATTAATCGAATTTTCGGCATTTTTTTTTATTAAAATCAATATTATAAATATTCTCATACTTTGACTCTGAATCGATGATTTTGTCCGACATGTGTATTGATACTATTAGTGAGTTCACTTTACTTAATTACTTTAATTAATGAAGTTTTAAACTTTTTTTTTTATTATTAATTTTAAAAATCTTTCTTTTCCCTCCTCTTCTCGTTTCTTTGCAATCGTTGTTTTGTTGTACAGATTCTCCTATGTCCATGAGTCTAGTGTTAGATTTTTTTTGTTTCTAGTATGCTAAACTCTCCTTATATATTTATACCTGCGCGACCAGTAAGAAAATATGACTAATTAACAGAATTACTAGAGTCAAGGTGAGTTCAGTTGTAATTATTTATATAGGTTTAAATTTTGAACGGTTTGTAGGAAGGATAAGTGACCGTGTTGCTGGAGCATTTACCGCAACGAGGAGGAAAGGGTGCAATCAAGCACTCCTTAGGAAGGATAAGTGACAGTGTTGCTGGAGCATTTACCGCAACGAGGAGGAAAGGGTGCAATCAAGCACACCTTAGGAAGGATAAGTGACAGTGTTGCTGGAGCATTTACCGCAACGAGGAGGAAAGGGTGCAATCAAGCACTCCTTAGGAAGGATAAGTGACAGTGTTGCTGGAGCATTTACCGCAACGAGGAGGAAAGGGTGCAATCAAGCACTCCTTAGGAAGGATAGGATATAGGTTTTTAGGTTTAGTGATGTGTTAGACTCCAATGATTCTATTTGATTGTAAATCTTTTTTTTTATATAGCAATTAAAGTTAAATTTGACTAAGCTCAACTGACATTGAAAATTTAAACCTTTTTCTTACTTTCCTTTGTACATTAACATCATTGTTATCTTAGGCGAGAAGAGTAAAGAGAAAAAGACCTTATTTTTTTTGTTATTTACCTTATTCGTTTCTGTGATATACGCCTCTATGCAATATTATACAGAGCTAGTATAATGTAGTAGTTTTCAGTTAATGTAATACGAGCGCCCCTAGCGGGAGAAGTAAGAGACTTTCTTGTACAAACTCACCGGAGTTTCCGCCACTCGTACAACACCAGCCGACCCGATCGGACGTGTACACCTTGTATGCAATAAACTGACCATTACCATCACGTGAATTATTACCTTATTTCTACCCTTGGACACTTCATTTTGGCGACGAGGATGGGATTCACACGAGAATAAGATTAAGTCAATTACAATCACATTTCAAGACTAGGATGGATGCGAAGTGTTTAGTGCGTACCAGTGTTTATAAAATAAGTGTATACGTAGGAGGTCGAGTACGTTAGCCAAAGTCACGAGTCAAGAGAGAGTAACAAACATTTTTTTTCTCTCATTTCGAACGCGGCGTCTTTCTCGTTTCGCGGAGCTCTCAGGGTTGACGGACAATTCTTCGAACGAATAGACTGTTGTTCAACATAACCTTCAGCTTAGTGGTTAAAAGTGTGGTCTCTCTCTTTAAAAATACATGGCGTTTTTCTCGCTACATAAAACTTTTTAGTGGCATCATAGTACAGTTCCAAGAATTTTATTTGTGAGGTCAGAATTTTCGACCGTTGGAAAAAGAATCAAGATGGCGGATCCACTCAACCTGCAAATACCGTCAATAGTCGCGACGTCAATAAATATACAGCCTTTCGATATTACGCGAGCAACAGAATGGCCTCGATGGGTTAATTTATTGAATTTCAATTTTACAGCGATGCGGGTAAACGATAACGAATTGAAGAGAGCACATTTTTTCACGTGTTGTGGAAATGATTTGTACAATCTTACGTGTAATATACTTCATCCAAGAAATTTACACGAGATAGAATTCGACGCTATCGTACAAGAATTAACGAATCATTTTCGACCGCAAGTAAACGAAGTAGCCGCGTACTATAGATTTCACAATAGTTCACAAAAAATCGGACAAAATATTTCCGAGTTTGTTGCCGAACTTCGCAGGCTAGCATCCGACTGCGGATTTAACACATTGCTGGATACGATGATTAGAAATCAACTTGTTTGCGGAATTCGAGACAACGCAGTTCGAACACGGTTATTACAACGACAGGACCTAACCTTGGCGTCGGAAATTGAAACGGCGTCTCGCGCGGAGACAGCGCTCTCGCACGTTCAAGAGATGGGGGGGAGAACACCGCGCGGTTCATCGTGTGGCAACACCGACGAATGGAAATGCGTTCGGCGAGCAGCAATGCAGCCGGCAGTACGTCGCGCAGCTCGACGCTGTAAAGGGTAAATGTTTTCGATGTGCGGGAGAACATACAGTGCCGCAATGCCCGATGAGCCCGGATTCTCTTTTCTGTACGATGTGTCAAAAACAAGGTCACGTTGCTAAAATTTGCCAAGCATCTCAGCGCGTCAAATCAAATAAAGGGAAAAAGCGGTGGAATAAACATAAAAATGAAGTCGATAAACCTACCTCAGAAGGGTCGGACATAGAATCAGGCACCGCGCACCGTATGTCGGGAAGCATGGCAGCGTCACCGAGTTGCACAGAAACGTTAAGCGTGAATAGCTCTGCAAAGGCAGGCTCTGTGTCTCAATTCAATTATGAAATTTTCCAGGTTACAGGAGACACCAAATCTAGCGTAGTAAGCTTTCCCCCGGCAATAATGGTAACAGTACAAGTGGATAATAAGTCGCTATGTATGGAGGTTGATTCAGGAGCCGCTGTGACTGTAGTACACAAAAATACATTCCTAAATTACTGGGGCTCGCTGAACTTATTAAAATCCATTTCAGGTTTGAGGTTAGATGACTACCAAGACAAAGAAGTAAAAATACTTGGCGCCAAACAGGTAAAAGTACGTTTTCGCGGAAAAGAGGCGTTTTTGCCCTTGGTTGTTGTAGACGGATGTAAAAATCACTCGCTGTTGGGACGGAATTGGTTCCCGCCGTTGGGCTTATCAATGCTTGGATTGAATTCAGTACGCGCAAACAGCGCAGTGGTTCTGACTGACAAATCGTCGCCGTTTTCGCATCCAGCCTTAGCAGACGACGACCGAAGTCTTGGAGAGTTCGTAGGACCACCAATTCAATTGGATTATGACCGAGGTTGCGCACCTATATATTTACGAAGTCGACCCGTGCCATACGCTCTACAGGAACCAGTATTAAAAGAGCTCGAGCGATTACAAATGGCAGGAGTATTGGAACCTACACCCTACGCCGATTGGGCTACACCTGTAGTCGTCGTACCGAAGAGAGACGGGAGCATCGGGCTGTGCGGCGATTACAAAGCTACAGTAAACAAAGTGTTAAAACCGGATCGATACCCTCTTCCAACGCTCGATGATTTGTTTGTTAAACTGTCGGGAGCAAAAATTTTTTCAAAGTTGGATCTGGATCAAGCATATACGCAGTTACGGGTGGATAATGAAGCTTCAAAACTTCTCACTATTAACACTATCAAAGGCCTTTTCACCGTTAAACGATTACCATTTGGTATATCCGCGGCTCCTGGCATTTTTCAAAGGCTTATAGAAGGTTTATTGGCAAATATTGATGGTGTAGCGGTCCTAATAGACGATATTCTAATCTCTGGTCAAACGGAAGCCGAACATTTACATCGGTTAATGCAAGTGCTGGATGCACTTCACAATTATGGTCTGAAGATCAAAAATACAAAATGCAGTTTCTTTGCCAAATCAATTGAATTTTTAGGATTCAGAATAGATGGCGAAGGCATACACCCTTTAAAAGAAAAAAACTGAAGCGGTGAAGCAGACTCCGACTCCAATGGACAAAAGTCAACTACAGGCGCTGCTAGGATTAATAAATTTTTATGATCGTTTTTTGCCGGATCGAGCATCGCTTTTCGAACCTCTATACAGGCTATTGCAGAAAGATAGTACATGGAAATGGACTGCAGAGCAGGAGAATGCTTTAAATGAAGTGAAAACGTAGGTTATCTTCGAGCCCCATTTTGACACATTACGATGGGAAACGACAACTAATGTTATCTTGCGATGCCTCATCTTACGGAGTAGCTGCTGTTCTATCACATCTCATGGACGATGGAACCGAAAGGCCAATTGCATTCGCTTCACGCACCCTTTCACCTTCGGAGAAAAATTATGCTCAAATTGACAAGGAAGCCCTATCGTTCGTATTTGGAGTGAGCAAATTCCACAAGTATATTTATGGTAGATCATCAATTCTTTTCGTGACAGACCATAAACCCCTCTTGGGCATCTTTAAACAAGGGGCAACTACACCCGAACACCTTCCACCACGGATGTTGAGGTGGTCACTAATTTTTAATACGTACGATTATCAATTTTTGTATAGAGAAGGAAAAAAACATGGCAATGCAGACGCATTCTCGCGCTTACCACTTCCCCATCAACCTGGTGATGTTTTTTCCAGAACCAAAGGTATTCATTTGATGGAGGTGAAAAATGGACCGGTAAGTTGGACTGAAGTATCCGTAGCAACGTCGGAGGACGCAGTCTTATCGCAAATTCGTAAGTTCGTAAAGACAGGATGGCCAAACAAATATACACCCAAAATTAAACCATTCTGGAGCATACGCGAAGAAATTTCATTGCAAAGCGATTGTTTGCTAAGAGGCGACCGGGTCATTGTGCCTACAGCACTTCAATCAAGAGTCCTCGAAGCGATTCACGCAGCCCACCACGGAATTGTACGGACAAAAGCGGTAGCCCGATCATATGTGTGGTGGCCAGGATTAAGTTCTGATGTTGAAAAATTAGTAAGTAAATGTCAAATCTGCCAAGTAAATCGGAATAATCCGCCCGTAGCACCTCCGCTACCATGGCCAGCAGCGACCAGATCGTGGGAAAGAATCCATCTGGATTATGCAGGTCCAATGGATGGGCACGTTTTCTTAATAATTATAGATACTTTCTCTCGTTTTTTAATTATAAAAAAGGTGTCATCTATGTCCGCCACGGAACTGATACGCATAATGAGAGATGTTTTCGCAGATTTTGGTGTCCCTGCACTTGTCGTATCGGACAATGGATCCCAGCTAACATCGAAAGAATTCAGAGAATTTCTAGGTAAAAATGGAGTTAAATTCCTCAACTCTCCACCTTTTCATCCAGCATCGAATGGAGTTGCTGAGAGGGCAGTCAGATCGTTCAAAGAGCTGTGGCAACGTCATAAAGGGGAGGAAAATGTACACACGAGGCTAGCTAGAGTTCTTTTCGCGCTAAGGACAGCAATGTGCACTGTTACGCGGAGGTCCCCATCGGATGTGTTCTACGCAAATTTGAAAGTTCGAAGTCCCCTATCGAATATACGACCTGAAAAACGTAAAGAAAATGTAAACAAAGACGTAAAGGCAGTTAGAGAGTTCCAAATTGGAGATGAAATACGTTTTCGAGATTTTAGACGATCAAAGACTAAATGGTCAGAAGGTAAAATTATATCTAGACTTGGTTATCGTTTGTATATTTTGCAAGATAACGAAGGTTGTTCTCACACCAGAAGTATCGACCAATTAATACGCCAGACAAATAGAAAAGGGATTGAGGATCGAGAAAAAAAACAAACGAAGGATACTAAAGATATGTCGTACCCTGATGATTATGTAGACGATTTTCCTGCACACATTGAAGTTGAGGAACACGTTCAGCCGGGTCTAGTAAACGAGGCACAAGAAGACTTAGTCAATAGACCTAATAATGAAAACGTTGTATTGGAAAATATTGTAGAACAGCCTCAAAAGGATCCACCAATTCAAGAGCAGTTATTAGACCCCGTCATTGTACAACACAATGTAGATGACCAAATACAATTAGAGGATAGTCTTGATCCATTGGATGCAGTTTTACAAGACAGAAACGAACAGCGGCCAGCTGAACCACAAGAGCAGGAAGTATTAAGAAGATCACAACGAAATCGTACTTATCCGCGTAATTTGGTAACTTTTTACCGTGGTAATAATTTAGAGTCAATACAATGTTTCTTTTTCTTATTTTTTTTTCTTTCATCATTTTTTTTAGATTTTTTGTAAGTAGAGAAAGAACTTAAAAATAATCAGAGTTATTTAATTCTCTTGTAAACTAAATTCAGATAATTACATTTACGAAATTATTCCATATTTTTGGTTACTCACTATAATTGGACTTAGTCTATTCATCACTATATTTTTACTTTGCTTAGCTAGACACACAAATTAATTAAAATTGAATAGAGTAATGCACAATTCATGTTTAGATCATCTCATTACCGTAAAATGTAACGTGCATTTTTTTTGTTTAGAGAAATGAAAAATAAATCATAGTAAAATTATTTTGTATACATAGAACTACGGGGGGAGAAATGTGATATACGCCTCTATGCAATATTATACAGAGCTAGTATAATGTAGTAGTTTTCAGTTAATGTAATACGAGCGCCCCTAGCGGGAGAAGTAAGAGACTTTCTTGTACAAATTCACCGGAGTTTCCGCCACTCGTACAACACCAGCCGACCCGATCGGACGTGTACACCTTGTATGCAATAAACTGACCATTACCATCACGTGAATTATTACCTTATTTCTACCCTTGGACACTTCAGTTTCTAATTTAATAATCGCGTATTTATTTAATTTAAGTGAGTATATGCTTTTCTTGTAATGATCTTTCTGTATAATAAAAAATATTATTTCCTTGTAGTTTATTTTCGTCGTTAATTTAGATATATACATATTATTTTTATATCGTTTTTTTTGTATAAAGTCAGATAAATTGAAATAATTTTATTTAAGTTGAATGTATGCCAATTGTGATTACAAGATAATAAATATTATTCTATTAGCAACCTTTTAGAACTGTAAAATATATATATATAAGTGCGTATACATATTTTCAAGCACATTGGGGCTATTATATATTATATACCTATGTTTAGGCACTCCAAAGGTTCCATATATGAATATCTTAACCTATTAACATGCATTATTTCGTTTTATTATGAGCTAGCTCTATTTTTACATTTCCCTTGTTATTAACTATTTCTAAAATCCGATGTGGTCCAGTATATTGATCGCCTAGTTTGAATTTCTTCCCTCCTTTTAATAACCAGACATTATCCCCTGTCTGAAATTCTTGATGATTGGCTTTCCTGTCGTAATAGAATTTCGACCTATGTTTAGAAGCTATTAATTTTTCTCGCGCGATTCCCTGTATTTCGTTTAAACGTTGTCGTAAATTTATAATGTAATCATCATACGTTGGAACTCGTTCTCGTGGGTCTAAAGGTTCGTTTGATGGTAGTCGCGCTTTTCGTGCAAAAACAATTTCAAAAGATGTGTAGAGATGACCCTCATGTACCGACGTATTATACGAAAACGCGGCTAATTCGCATAACTCATCCCATGCGTCATTTCTTTCTATCATTGTTTTTAAATAATCTGCTAAACTGCTATGAAAACGCTCAGCGGAGTTGGACTGAGGGTGATAAGCCGTGGTTTTAACTTGTTTAATCTTAAAAATTTTCGCTACTTCTCTCATCAGACTACTTAAAAATGAGGTACCCTGGTCGGAGATAATTAACGACGGGGCGCTAAAAATTGAAAAGTGTCGACGGGCTAACGCTTCGGCGATCGTGGCCGCGGTCGCGTCTGGTATGGGTATCGCCATACAGTATTTTGAAAGGTTACATTGAATGGTTAATATATTATTGTTATTATTTCGAGATCTGGGAAATGGTCCCACAAGATCGACCGATATGGATTCCATAGCCGAGTACGGAGTATCTGTTATTATCATACGTTGTTTAGTTTTAACACGAACCAATTTTTTTTGTTGGCAAGTTAAACAATGTCTAATGTAGTTTTGTACGTCTTTCTTAATATCTGGCCAATAAAAACGTTGTTTTATACGTTTATAGGTTTTTGTTACCCCTTTATGTCCTGCACAAGCAGACTCGTGCATTTCGCGAATAATATTTTCCCTATTACTTTCTTCCACACATTTTATGAATCCTAAACAAATAATTATTTTTACATTAATTTTTCGTAGAGTTATACTTATTTGTTTCAATATTTCGTTCCATGAAACGTTTTCAATAAATTCGCTCTTCGCAATACTTATTGAACGTAATTTTTCTTTTAATATAATATTTTTCAAATTTAATAGATTCGTTTTTAGATTATTAATAATTTCTGAAGTACTCAGTCGCTCTTCGTCACGTAACACCATAGCAAAATGCATTTTTCCGTTTTTGTTATTGATTCTTATTTCTCCTGGATTTAAATTGGAAAAATGAGGTAGTAATAATTTTGAAGCCAAATTTCTGGATCCTTCATCTAAAGGCATTCCAGTCGTAGTTATGAAATAAACGTAATTATCTTTCCTCATAAAGAGTTGTTCTTTAACTTCAATGAATTTCTTTTCATCATTTGGTTCTTCGTAAACATCCTCCTTTTCCCAGGACTCGTCAAATTTGTTGTTAAAATTATCTATCTCCATGGGTTGTGATCTTTTGTCTGACTTGACTATCGTTTCAATTTCCTCGGGGACTTCTTGTATTATAGGAAGGTTTTTGACTGGTTCTTTTGATATATTTGACTTGTTGGGTCGTTTTGCTCTCTTTTCGTTGTAGTTTGGCCGTGTTATTTTTCCTGCACGACTGCGTGTTTCCATAGAATGATTTTTAATAACATAAACGGTTTCTTCTATTGGATTTCTTGATAACGCGTCAGCATTAACGTTACTTTTACCGGCTTTGTATACTATGTAATGCTAATGCTTCCCTTGAATAAGTATCATATTTTTGCTCGGCTTTGTTTAATACCCGCGAAACATAAGCAACTGGTAGGTCGGTTCCCACCTCTCCTTGTGATAATATTGCTCCTATTGCTGTACCGCTAGCGTCACAAGTCACTATAAATGGTTTATTAAAATCTGCAATTTGTAGTATTGGTTGTTTACACAATTTTTCTCTTAAATCATCGAATGCCTTTTGAACCTCGCTGGACCATAGGAAAGGTGCGTCTTTCTTTAATAAATTACTTAATGGTCTAGCAATACCCGAAAAATTCGCAATGAATCGTCTATAATAACCTGCTAATCCTAAAAATTGACGTATGTTTTTCACTGTTTTTGGAATTGGAAATTTTTTTACTGCTTCTAATTTTTTTGGATCCGGCAAAACTCCTTCTGGTGATAGTACGTGTCCCAGATACACTACTTCTCTCTTTAAAAATTCACATTTGTCTGGCTGTAATTTCAGGTTTGCGGCGCGTACTCTTTGCAAAAATTTTTCAAACTTTTGGTTATGCTCCTGAATATTTTTAGCGTATATAACTGCGTCGTCAAGGAATAAAAATATTTCTTTGCCTTGCATGCCCTCGAAAACACGATCAATCATTCTTTGAAAGTGGCTGGAGAATTGCATAACCACATAGGCATTGTTTTAAATTGAAATAAACCGAACGAAGATGCAAAAGCTGTTTTATGTCGGTCTTCTTGAGCTAACGGAACTTGTAAAAATCCTTGACATAAATCCAAGACGGTGAATACACGATTCTCTGGTCCGATTTGATCGATAATATATAGTATATTAGGTAATGGGTATCGATCTTTTACGGTTTTATCGTTTAATTGTCGAAAATCGACAACTAGTCGGTATCGTTTATTACCCTGACTATCAGGCTTTTTCGTTACTAGAAAAACACAAAACAGGTGATGTATAATTGGAACTTGACGGTTCAATTATGTCTCCTTCAATCATTTCTTTTAATTGTTTATCAAGTTCGCTTTTGAGAGCATGAGGAAATCTATATGGCTTAGCTGTGATTGGTATGTCGTCGACAGTCGGTATCTTATGTTCTATAGCATTTGTAACGCCTAATTTTTCTCCTTTTAGACAGAAACAATCCGAATATTTATCAATTAAATTCTCTATAGATTGTCTTTGTTCCTCGTCCATTTAATCAAAATGCAATGCTTCTTTTAATCGTTCATTACGATAAAATTGTTATCTGTCTGATAAATTTTAAAGTATAAGATAAAAATATCTTTGATTCTAATTCCCATATTTTCTCTACTTATTTATATTTTTATTACACCTTTTCTATATCTAACTTATATTCCATAATATTTTTCTGCAATTGAAAG
>JANSJX010000175.1:27500-57389 GCA_026168455.1 Theocolax elegans
GGTCCGCATTTATCGCCCTCCTCGATTTCATAGTCCATTTGTACTCGACAATTATTAACTGTCTTATTCAATAAATTTTCTTCATTTTTTATTTCATTTTCAATATCATACTTCAGGTCAACTTCGTTTTCATAATTAGTACAGGAGGGACTCTCAGCCATCCTATCGAACAATGGTGGCTTCAATAATACCATAATTTTCAGTAATTTCATCAAATTTTTCTTTAATACGTGGCTCAGTCAATCACATACCCGTGGCTGCGCTTTTCCATTATTTATTTGTAATCGTTCTTCCTTCATTAATCCATAACAATTTTCACTTGCTTTACATGTATTATTCCTTAGATCCGACTCCTCGTCGATCTGATGTACTTGTATTTTGTCATTTTTATAATCGTCATATAATTCTTGTTCTTTTTCACTGTGATTGTATAGGTTTTTGTGGTTGCCATTTTGATTTCTTTCATTTTTTTGTTCTTGCTCGTAGATTTCATACGATTCGTTTGTGTCAAATTTTATAAACGTTTCATCATTTTCGTGTAATTGAAAATCACTTGACGTTTCTGAGTCACTATCGGTATAATTATAAAATCTTGAATTTTCCATATTCGTATAACCATTGTTTTCCCTTTGTTTTGGCATATATCGTATCGATTTCGATCATAATTTTCGATATCCTCCATTATATAAATCGATTCATCCGTTTGCATATTATTTGCAGTTTCAAAGGGGAGGATTAATCCGTTAAATTCTAAATATTGTTCCAAATAATTGATTTTTGCATCGTTTCTACGGAAAAAATCGGTGCCTAAGATTCCGTCTTGTTGTATAGGGAACGAATCATGTACTAAATTGAGTTCCACGGGAGATCCTTCGAAATCTATTCTAATTTTACCACGAGTAGTTAATGAGTGGTCAGTTATGCCTTTTAACAATATAATATCATTTTCGTCAATTTTACGCGAGAGTCTACCTCTGACTCTTTAATTAGACTTACCGATGCTCCTGTATCTAGCAAGAATTTTAACGGACTTCTTAACTGACCGGTATCGAAGATTACGACCGGGGCTGAACTCTGTTGGCTTAAATTTATTTTCGCGGTGCGGAGGGGACGTTTGAGCGGGTTTCCGCGCTCGAAGTAGAGGGAATTTGATTCGTAGCCTCTCTCTCGACCCTCCTCGGAGAGAGAGTATCGGTGTTTCCCTGATTTTGATTTCCTTCTCTTATGTCACTTTGTTATCCGGTGTTAAAATCAATGGTTCATATGGACGATAAATTGGGGCTGGCGTACTAAAATTTACAGGATTATTCGCGATAAGTTCTTTTTGTTCCTCGTAATTCAAAACTGCGGGTTTTAAACTAAAATGTTTTACGCGCGTGGGAGTAATTATTGTGTCTTCCTGTTCGTCTTCACTAACTTCGGAAATAGAAAGATCAGTTGGAAAAAAAGGGTCTCTATACTCAAAATCGCGAGGTATTTTTATAGATAATGAAATATTTGCTGAGATTTTTTCTAGTCTGTCCTTTAAATAATTTATTTCTTTTGTCAAATTTTGCACTGTTTCCCTAGGAGTTTTAGTTAAGTCGAATAACGATTAATTTTGATTGAATAAACAAGTGTGCGGCGAACACGTTAGCACATTACAGAATAAAATATTCGCAAGGTTATTTTATTATAAACATTAATAATCAATAATTGAAATAAGAATCATTATAAATAAGTGCAGATAAAATAAAAAAATGGTTGTCGTTTAAAACATGAATTATAGTTAATCAATTGTAATTCAAACCGTGAATATTTCAATTCAAATACAATGTAACGAATAATTATTATAAATAAATTGTAATATATAATAATAATTGTTTTAAAAGAAAACGGTTGGTTCAGCAATCGAAATAACATAAAATATCAGGTTTGCCTTTACGAAAAATACAAGCGTATAGAGAGCCGAAAAGAATATACCTTAAGTACCCAAATATATATATATATGTATATGTATATATATATATATATATATATGTGTGTATTCGGTGAGGAACGAAGGTCCGCCTTGAACGTGGGTAGCGGTGTCAGATTGCCGTATAATGTCCTGCTAGACCTGCGGGCGTCGACGTTAGATGTGTATGCTGTTGGAGCTCGACGATTTCCAGATGTCGAAGTCGTAGTTCCTCGACTATGGCTTGTAGATGTCAATGATACGTCTCGATTCCTCTTGTGATTTTTAATACGTATTACTTTAAAGTCCGAGTAGCAGAGCCACGCCCTCGGATAAAAATCAAAGAGTTGACTAGCAGAGCTTCGCCTTGCGAAAGCTTTAGATGAAAAATTAGGAGTGCCTGTGACTCTTCTGGGTCCTCTTTATATACCCTAAAATTCTATGCATCTGTCCTTGTCTTACGCTTCGCCTTGTCTTACACTTTGCCTTATATGGAGATTGTGTAAGTAGTTCTCGATTTTTCTGTGCTTGCACCCGATTGGACCGTTAGATGTGCGTAGTTAAAAATTATCGAATCCCATGCATTTTCTGTATCGCTTCGTAGTTAATTCGGAGAATTTGCTGTCCCCCTTTTATTACTGCGACGTTACCCAAAGAACGGCTTAATTTATAACTTCCTTCTAATGCTCGAATTTTCTAGTCGATGTTACCCATTGCCGGCTCTTCTCCGAGCATAGATTTTATAGTGCAGTACAAAAAAACTCTTGCGTAACCCTTCGTTTCGATCTCACTATCGGCGATCCCACTTGTATGCGTATTGGCTTTGAATAATATCTTCAAATCTAATTATCAGTCTCTTTCTCGTTTGAAACACTCGTAAAATAATCTGTTCCTTAGCTCTATTTTATATTACTGCACTTACTTAGAACCATTCTTTATCAACCTTAATTTGTTCGTCTTCTACGCCGTATTTTTATTCTAAACTACGCATTACTTTTTACGAAAAATAATAATATAATTTTCGTCGGGACGCGACAGTGCAAACGATTGCTATCAAGGTGCAAACGATTGCAATCAATGTGCAAACAATTGCAATCGAGATGCACACGATTGCAATCAATGTGCAAAAGATTGCTATCGAGGCGCAAACGATTGCAATCAATGTGCAAACGATTGCAACCAAGGTGCAAACGATTGCAATCAAGGTGCAAACGATTGCAATCAATGTGCAAACGATTGAAATCAAGGTGCAAACGATTGCTATCAAGGTGCAAACGATTGCTATCAAGGTGCAAACGATTGCAATCATTGTGCAAACGATTGCATTCAAGGTGCAAATGATTGCAATTAATGTGAAACCGATTGCTATCAGGGTGCAAACATTGCTATCGAGGTGCAAACGATAGCAATCAATGTGTAAAGGTTTGCAATTGCAATCTTTTGCACATTGATTGCAATCGTTTGCACCTCGATTGCAATTGTTTGCACATTGATTGCAATCGCTTGCACCTTGATAGCAATCGTCTGCACATTAGTTGTAAACGTATGCACCTTGATTGCAATCGTTTGCACATTGAATGCAATCGTTTGCACCTTGATTCCAATCGTTTGCACCTTAAAAGTAATCGTTTGCACCTTGACAGCATGGTTTGCACATTGATTGCAATCGTTTACACCTTGATTGCAATCGTTTGCACCTTGATTGCAATCGTATGCACATTGATTGCAATCGTTTGCACCTTGATAGCAATCGTTTGCACATTGATTGCAATCGTTTGCACATTGATTGCAATCGTTTGCACCTTAATTGCAATCGTTTGCACCTTGGTTGCAATCGTTTGCACATTGATTGCAATCGTTTGCACCTTGATTGCAATCGTTTGCACCTTGGTTGCAATCGTTTGCACATTGATTGCAATCGTTTGCACCTTGATAGCAATCGTTTGTACATTGATTGCAATCGTGTGCACCTCGATTGCAATTGTTTGCACATTGATTGCAATCGTTTGCACCTTAATAGCAATCGTTTGCACATTGATTGCAATTGTTAGCACCTTGATTGCAATCGTTTGCACCTTGGTTGCAATCGTCTGCACATTAATTGTAATCGTATGCACCTTGATTGCAATCGTTTGCACCTTGATAGCAATCGTTTGCACCTTGATAGCAATTGTTTGCACCTTGATAGCAATCGTCTGCACATTAATTGTAATCGTGTGCACCTTGATTACAATCGTTTGCACATAGATTGCAATCGTTTGCACCTTGATAGCAATCGTTTGCAACTTGATAGAAATCGTTTGCACATTGACTGCAATCGTTTGCACCTTGGTTGCAATCGTTTGCACATTGATTGCAATCGTTTGCGCCTCGATAGCAATCTTTTGCAGACTATGTGCAACGTGACAGGTGCAAACGATTGCAATCAAGGTGCAAACGATTGCAATCAATGTGCAAACGTTTGCTATCAAGGTGCAAACGATTGCAATCAATGTGAAACCGATTGCTTTCAGGGTGCAAACGATTCCTATCGAGGTGCAAATGATTGCAATCAATGTGCACACGATTACAATTAATGTGCAGACGATTGCAATCAAGGTGCAAACGATTGCAATCAATGTGCAAACGATTGCAATCAATGTGCAAACGATTGCTATCAAGGTGCAAACGATTGCAATCAATGTGCAAACGATTGCAATCAAGGTGCAAACGATTGCAATCAAGGTGTAAACGATTGCAATCAATGTGCAAACCATGCTATCAAGGTGCAAACGATTGCTATCAAGGTGCAAACGATTGCTATCAAGATGCAAACGATTGCAATCAACGTGCAAACAATAGCAATCGAGGTGCACACGATTGCAAACAATGTGCAAACGATTGCAACCAGGGTGCAAACCATGCTATCAAGATGCAAACGATTGCTTTTAAGGTGCAAACGATTGCAATCAAGGTGCAAACGATTGCAATCAATGTGCAAACGATTGCTATCAAGGTGCAAACGATTGCAATCAATGTGCAAACGTTTGCTATCAAGGTGCAAACGATTGCTATCAAGGTGCAAACGATTGCTATCAAGGTGCAAACGATTGCTATCAAGATGCAAACTATTGCAATCAATTTGCAAACAATTGCAATCGAGGTGCACACGATTGCAAACAATGTGCAAACGATTGCAACCAGGGTGCAAACCATGCTATCAAGGTGAAAACGATTACTTTTAAGGTGCAAACGATTGCAATCAAGGTGCAAACGATTGCAATCAATGTGCAAACGATTGCAATCAATGTGCAAATGATTGCAATCAAGGTGTAAACGATTGCAATCAATGTGCAAATAATGCTATCAAGGTGCAAACGATTACTTTTAAGGTGCAAACGATTGCAATCAAGGAGCAAACTATTGCAATCAATTTGCAAACAATTGCAATCGAGGTGCACACGATTGCAAACAATGTGCAAACGATTGCAACCAGTGTGCAAACCATGCTATCAAGGTGCAAACGATTGCTTTTAAGGTGCAAACGATTGCAATCAAGGTGCAAACGATTGCAATCAATGTGCAAACGATTGCTATCAAGGTGCAAACGATTGCAATCAATGTGCAAACGTTTGCTATCAATGTGCAAACGATTGCTATCAAGGTGCAAACGATTGCAATCAATGTGCAAACAATTGCAATCGAGGTGCACACGATTGCAATATATGTGCAAATAATTGCAATCGAGGTGCACACGATTGCAATCAATGTGCAAACGATTGCTAGCAAGGTGCAAACGATTGCAGTCAATGTGCAAACGATTTCTATCAAGTTGCAAACGATTGCTATCAAGGTGCAAACGATTGCAATCTATGTGCAAACGATTGTAATCAAGGTGCAAACGATTGCAATCAATGTGCAAATGATTGCAATCAAGGTGTAAACGATTGCAATCAATGTGCAAATAATGCTATCAAGGTGCAAACGATTACTTTTAAGGTGCAAACGATTGCAATCAAGGTGCAAACTATTGCAATCAATTTGCAAACAATAGCAATCGAGGTGCACACGATTGCAAACAATGTGCAAACGATTGCAAGCAGGGTGCAAACCATGATATCAAGGTGCAAGCGATTGCTTTTAAGGTGCAAAGGATTGCAATCAAGGTGCAAGCGATTGCTATCAAGGTGCAAACGATTGCTAACAAGGTGCAAACGATTGCTATCAAGATGCAAACTATTGCAATCAATTTGCAAACAATTGCAATCGAGGTGCACACGATTGCAAACAATGTGCAAACGATTGCAACCAGGGTGCAAACCATGCTATCAAGGTGCAAACGATTGCTATCAAGATGCAACCGATTGCAATCAACGTGCAAACAATAGCAATCGAGGTGCACACGATTGCAAACAATGTGCAAACGATTGCAAGCAGGGTGCAAACCATGCTATCAAGGTGCAAGCGATTGCTTTTAAGGTGCAAAGGATTGCAATCAAGGTGCAAACGATTGCAATCAATGTGCAAACGGTTGCTATCAAGGTGCAAACGATTGCAATCAATGTGCAAACGTTTGCTATCAAGGTGCAAGCGATTGCTATCAAGGTGCAAACGATTGCTAACAAGGTGCAAACGATTGCTATCAAGATGCAAACTATTGCAATCAATTTGCAAACAATTGCAATCGAGGTGCACACGATTGCAAACAATGTGCAAACGATTGCAACCAGGGTGCAAACCATGCTATCAAGGTGCAAACGATTGCTTTTAAAGTGCAAACGATTGCAATCAAGGTGCAAACGATTGCAATCAATGTGCAAACGATTGCTATCAAGGTGCAAACGATTGCAATCAATGTGCAAACGTTTGTAATCAAGGTGCAAACGATTGCTATCAAGGTGCAAACGATTGCAATCAATGTGCAAACGTTTGTAATCAAGGTGCAAACTATGCTATCAAGGTGCAAACGATTGCTATCAAGGTGCAAACGATTGCAATCAATGTGCAAACGATTGCATTCAAGGTGCAAATGATTGCAATTAATGTGAAACCGATTGCTATCAGGGTGCAAACATTGCTATCGAGGTGCAAACGATAGCAATCAATGTGTAAAGGTTTGCAATTGCAATCTTTTGCACATTGATTGCAATCGTTTGCACCTCGATTGCAATTGTTTGCACATTGATTGCAATCGTTTGCACCTTGATAGCAATCGTCTGCACATTAGTTGTAAACGTATGCACCTTGATTGCAATCGTTTTGCACATTGATTGCAATCGTTTGCACCTTGATTCCAATCGTTTGCACCTTAAAGTAATCGTTTGCACCTTGACAGCATGGTTTGCACATTGATGGCAATCGTTTACACCTTGATTGCAATCGTTTGCACCTTGATTGCAATCGTATGCACATTGATTGCAATCGTTTGCACCTTGATAGCAATCGTTTGCACCTTGATTGCAATCGTATGCACATTGATTGCAATCGTTTGCACCTTGATAGCAATCGTTTGCACATTGATTGCAATCGTTTGCACATTGATTGCAATCGTTTGCACCTTGATTGCAATCGTTTGCACCTTGGTTGCAATCGTTTGCACATTGATTGCAATCATTTGCACCTTGATTGCAATCGTTTGCACCTTGGTTGCAATCGTTTGCACATTGATTGCAATCGTTTGCACCTTGATAGCAATCGTTTGTACATTGATTGCAATCGTGTGCACCTCGATTGCAATTGTTTGCACATTGATTGCAATCGTTTGCACCTTAATAGCAATCGTTTGCACATTGATTGCAATTGTTAGCACCTTGATTGCAATCGTTTGCACCTTGGTTGCAATCGTCTGCACATTAATTGTAATCGTATGCACCTTGATTGCAATCGTTTGCACCTTGATAGCAATCGTTTGCACCTTGATAGCAATCGTTTGCACCTTGATAGCAATCGTCTGCACATTAATTGTAATCGTGTGCACCTTGATTACAATCGTTTGCACATAGATTGCAATCGTTTGCACCTTGATAGCAATCGTTTGCAACTTGATAGAAATCGTTTGCACATTGACTGCAATCGTTTGCACCTTGCTAGCAATCGTTTGCACATTGATTGCAATCGTGTGCACCTCGATTGCAATTGTTTGCACATTGATTGCAATCGTGTGCACCTCGATTGCAATTGTTTGCACATTGATTGCAATCGTTTGCACCTTGATAGCAATCGTTTGCACATTGATTGCAATCGTTTGCACCTTGATAGCAATCGTTTGCACCTTGATAGCAATCGTTTGCACCTTGATTGCAATCGTTTGCACATTGATTGCAATCGTTTGCACCTTGATTGCAATCGTTTGCACCTTGTTGCAATCGTTTGCACATTGATTGCAATCGTTTGCGCCTCGATAGCAATCTTTTGCAGACGATGTGCAACGTGACAGGTGCAAACGATTGCAAACAAGGTGCAAACGATTGCAATCAAGGTGCAAACGATTGCAATCAATGTGCAAACGTTTGCTATCAAGGTGCAAACGATTGCAATCATGTGAAACCGATTGCTTTCAGGGTGCAAACGATTCCTATCGAGGTGCAAACGATTGACAATCAATGTGCACACGATTACAATTAATGTGCAGACGATTGCAATCAAGGTGCAAACGATTGCAATCAATGTGCAAACGATTGCAATCAAGGTGCAAACGATTGCAATCAATGTGCAAACGTTTGCTATCAAGGTGCACACGATTGCAATCAATGTGCAAATAATTGCAATCGAGGTGCAACACGATTGCAATCAATGTGCAAACGATTGCTAGCAAGGTGCAAACGATTGCAGTCAATGTGCAAACGATTGCAATCAAGGTGCAAACGATTGCAATCAATGTGCAAACGATTGCTATCAAGGTGCAAACGATTGCAATCAAGGTGTAAACGATTGCAATCAATGTGCAAACCATGCTATCAAGGTGCAAACGTTGCTATCAAGGTGCAAACGATTGCTATCAGATGCAAACGATTGCATCAACGTGCAACAATAGCAATCGAGGTGCACACGATTAACAATGTGCAAACGATTGCAACCAGGGTGCAAACCATGCTTTTAAGGTGCAAACGATTGCTATCAAGGTGCAAACGATTGCTATCAATGTGCAAACATTTGCAATCAATGTGCAAACGATTGCTATCAAGGTGCAAACGATTGCAATCAATGTGCAAACGATTGCAATCAAGGTGCAAACGATTGCAGTCAAGGTGTAAACGATTGCAATCAATGTGCAACCATGCTATCAAGGTGCAAACGATATTTTTAAGGTGCAAACGATTGGATCAAGGTGCAAACGATTGCAATCAATGTGCAAACGATTGCAATCAGGTGCGTACGTTTACAACTAATGTGCAGACGATTGCTATCAAGGTGCAAACGATTGCTATCAAGATGCAAACGATTGCAATCAATGTGCAAACGTTTGCTATCAAGGTGCAAACGATTGCAATCAAGGTGCACACGATTGCAATCAATGTGCAAACGATTGCTATCAAGGTGCAAACGATTGCAATCAACGTGCAAACAATAGCAATCGAGGTGCACACGATTGCAAACAATGTGCAAACGATTGCAACCAGGGTGCAAACCATGCTATCAAGGTGCAAACGATTGCTTTTAAGGTGCAAACGATTGCAATCAAGGTGCAAACGATTGCAATCAATGTGCAAACGTTTGCTATCAAGGTGCAAACGATTGCAATCAAGGTGCACACGATTACAATCAATGTGCAAACGATTGCAACCAGGGTGCAAACCATGCTATCAAGGTGCAACGATTGCTTTTAAGGTGCAAATGATTGCTTTTAAGGTGCAAACGATTGCATCAATGTGCAAACGATTGCAATCAAGGTGCAAACGATTGCAGTCAAGGTGGTAAACGATTGCAATCAATGTGCAAACCATGCTATCAAGGTGCAAACGATTGCAATCAAGGTGCACACGATTACAATTAATGTGCAGACGATTGCTATCAAGGTGCAAACGATTGCAATCAATGTGAAACCGATTGCTTTCAGGGTGCAAACGATTCCTATCGAGGTGCAAACGATTGCAATCAAGTGCAACACGATTACAATTAAGTGCAGACGATTGCAATCAAGTGCAAACGATTGCAATCAATGTGCAAACGATTGCAATCAATGTGCACACGATTGCAATCAATTTACAAACGATTGCTATTGAGGTGCAAACGATTGCAATCAATGTGCAAACGATTGCAACCAAGGTGTGCAAACGATTGCAATCAAGGTGCAAAAGATTGCAATCAGGGTGCACACGATTACAACAATGTGCAGACGATTGCTATCAAGGTGTACACGTTTACAATTAATGTGCAGACGATTGCTATCAAGGAGCAAACGATTGATATCAAGGTGCAAACGATTGCTATCAAGGTGCAAACGATTGCAATCAATGTGCAAACGATTGCAATCAATGTGATACCGATTGCTATCAAGGTTGCAAACGATTGCAATCAATGTGCAAACATTTGCAATCAATGTGCAAACGATTGCTATCAAGGTGCAAACGATTGCAATCAATGTGAAACCGATTGCTATCAGGGTTGCAAACAATTACAATCAATGTGCAAACGATTGCTATCAAGGTGCAAACCATGCTATCAAGGTGCAAACGATTATTTTTAAGGTGCAAACGATTGGAATCAAGGTGCAACGATTGCAATCAATGTGCAAACGATTGCAATCAAGGTGCGTACGTTTACAACTAATGTGCAGACGATTGCTATCAAGGTGCAAAAGATTGTATCAAGATGCAAACGATTGCAATCAATGTGCAAACACTTGCAATCGAGGTGCACACGATTGCAAAACAACTGTGCAAACGATTGCAAACCAGGGTGCAAACCATGCTATCACGGTGCAAACGATTGCTTTTAAGGTGCAAACGATTGCAATCAAGGTGCAAACGATTGCTATCAAGGTGCAAACGATTGCAATCAATGTGCCAACGTTGCTATCAGGTGCAAACGATTGCTATCAAGGTGCAAACGATTGCTATCAAGGTGCAAACGATTGCTATCAATGTGCAAACGATTGCTATCAGGGTGCAAACGAGTGCTATCGACGTGCAAACGATTGCAATTAATGTGAAACCGATTGCTATCCAGGGTGCAAACATTGCTATCGAAGTGCAAACGATAGCAATCAATGTGTAAAGGGTTGCAATTGCAATTAAGGTGCAAACGATTGCAAACAAGTGCAAACGTTTGCTATCAAGGTGCAAACGATTGCAATCAAGGTGCACACGATTACAATCAATGTGCAAACGATTGCAACCAGGGTGCAAACCATGCTATCAAGGTGCAAAACGATTGCTTTTAAGGTGCAAATGATTGCTTTTAAGGTGCAAAAGATTGCAATCAAGGTGCAAACGATCGCAATCAATGTGCAAACGATTGCTATCAAGGTGCAAACGATAGCAATCAATGTGCAAACAATTGCAATCGAGGTGCAAACCATGCTATCAAGGTGCAACGATTGCTTTTAAAGTGCAAACGATTGCAATCAAGGTGCAAACGATTGCAATCAATGTGCAAACGATTGCTATCAAGGTGCAAACGATTGCAATCAATGTGCAAACGATTGCTATCAAGGTGCAAACGATTGCAATCAATGTGCAAACGATTGCAATCAAGGTGCAAACGATTGCAATCAAGGTGTAAACGATTGCAATCAATGTGCAAACCATGCTATCAAGGTGCAAACGAGTACTTTTAAGGTGCAAACGATTGGAATCAAGGTGCAAACGATTGCAATCAATGTGCAAACGATTGCAATCAAGGTGCGTACGTTTACAACTAATGTGCAGACGATTGCTATCAAGGTGCAAACGATTGCTATCAAGATGCAAACGATTGCAATCAATGTGCAAACAATTGCAATCGAGGTGCACACGATTGCAAACAATGTGCAAACGATTGCAACCAGGGTGCAAACCATGCTATCAAGGTGCAAACGATTGCTTTTAAGGTGCAAACGATTGCAATCAAGGTGCAAACGATTGCTATCAAGGTGCAAACGATTGCAATCAATGTGCAAACGTTTGCTATCAAGGTGCAAACGATTGCTATCAAGGTGCAAACGATTGCTATCAAGGTGCAAACGATTGCTATCAATGTGCAAACGATTGCTATCAGGGTGCAAACGAGTGCTATCGACGTGCAAACGATTGCAATTAATGTGAAACCGATTGCTATCAGGGTGCAAACATTGCTATCGAAGTGCAAACGATAGCAATCAATGTGTAAAGGGTTGCAATTGCAATTAAGGTGCAAACGATTGCAAACAAGTTGCAAACGTTTGCTATCAAGGTGCAAACGATTGCAATCAAGGTGCACACGATTACAATCAATGTGCAAACGATTGCAACCAGGGTGCAAACCATGCTATCAAGGTGCAAACGATTGCTTTTAAGGTGCAAATGATTGCTTTTAAGGTGCAAAAGATTGCAATCAAGGTGCAAACGATTGCAATCAATGTGCAAACGATTGCTATCAAGGTGCAAACGATAGCAATCAATGTGCAAACAATTGCAATCGAGGTGCACACGATTGCAATCAATGTTCAAACAATTGCAATCGAGGTGCACACGATTGCAATCAATGTGCAAACAATTGCTAGCAAGGTGCAAACGATTGCAGTCAATGTGCAAACGATTTCTATCAAGTTGCAAACGATTGCTATCAAGGTGCAAACGATTGCAATCAATGTGCAAACGATTGTAATCAAGGTGCACACGATTACAATTCATGTGCAGACGATTGCTATTAAGGTGCAAACGATTGCTATCAAGGTGCAAACGATTGCAATCAAGGTGCACACGATTACAATTAATGTGCAGACGATTGCTATCAAGGTGCAAACGATTGCTATCAGGGTGTAAACGATTGCAATCAATGTGCAACGATTGCAACCAAGGTGCAAACGATTGCAATCAAGGTGCTAACGATTGCAATCAATGTGCAAACGATTGCTATTAAGGTGCAAACGGTTGCAATAAATGTGCAAACAATTGCAATCGAGGTGCACACGATTGCAATCAATTTACAAACGATTGCTATTGAGGTGCAAACGATTGCAATCAATGTGCAAACGATTGCAACCAAGGTGCAAACGATTGCAATCAAGGTGCAAATGATTGCAATCAGGGTGCACACGATTACAATCAATGTGCAGGACGATTGCTATCAAGGTGTACACGTTTCAAATTAATGTGCAGACGATTGCTATCAAGGAGCAAACGATTGATATCAAGGTGCAAACGATTGCTATCAAGGTGCAAACGATTGCAATCAATGTGCAAACGATTGCAATCAATGTGATACCGATTGCTATCAAGGTGCAAACGATTGCAATCAATGTGCAAACTATGCTATCAAGGTGCAAACGATTGCTTTTAAGGTGCAAATGATTGCAATCAATGTGAAACCGATTGCTATCAGGGTGCAAACAATTACAATCAATGTGCAAACGATTGCTATCAAGGTGCAAACGATTGCAATCAATGTGATACCTATTGCTATCAGGGTGCAAACGATTGCAATCAATGTGCAATCCATGCTATGAAGGAGCAAACCATTGCTTTTAAGGTTCAAAACGATTGCAATCAAGGTGCAAACGATTGCAATCAATGTGATACCGATTGCTATCAAGGTGCAAACGATTGCAATCAATGTGCAAACGATTGCTATCAAGGTGCAAACGATTGCAATCAAAGTGCAAACGATTGCACTCAATGTGCAAACGATTGCAATCAATGTGCAAACGATTGCTATCAAGGTGCAAACGATTGCAATCAATGTGCAAACCATGCTATCAAGGTGCAAACGATTGCTTTTAAGGTGCAAATGATTGCTATCAAGGCACAAACGATTGCAATCAATGTGCAAACGATTGCTAACAAGGTGCAAACGATTGCAATCAATGTGCAAACGATTGCTAACAAGGTGCAAATGATTGCAATTAATGTGAAACCGATTGCTATCAGGGTGCAAACCATTGCTATCGAGGTGCAAACGATAGCAATCAATGTGTAAAGGTTTGCAATTGCAATTCAAGTGCAAACGATTGCAAACAAGGTGCAAACGTTTGCTATCAAGGTGCAAACGATTGCAATCAATGTGAAACCGATTGCTTTCAGGGTGCAAACGATTCCTATCGAGGTGCAAACGATTGCTATCAATGTGCAAACGTTAGCTATCAAGGTGCAAACGATTGCTATCAAGGTGCAAACGATTGCTAACAAGGTGCAAACGATTGCAGTCAATGTGCAAACGATTTCTATCAAGGTGCAAATGATTGCAATCAAGGTGCAAACGATTGCAATCAATGTGCAAACCATGCTATCAAGGTGCAAACGATTGCTTTTAAGGTGCAAACGATTGCTATCAGGGTGCAAACATTGCTATCGAAGTGCAAACGATAGCAATCAATGTGTAAAGGGTTGCAATTGCAATTAAGGTGCAAACGATTGCAAACAAGTTGCAAACGTTTGCTATCAAGGTGCAAACGATTGCAATCAAGGTGCACACGATTACAATCAATGTGCAAACGATTGCAACCAGGGTGCAAACCATGCTATCAAGGTGCAAACGATTGCTTTTAAGGTGCAAATGATTGCTTTTAAGGTGCAAACGATTGCAATCAAGGTGCAAACGATCGCAATCAATGTGCAAACGATTGCTATCAAGGTGCAAACGATAGCAATCAATGTGCAAACAATTGCAATCGAGGTGCACACGATTGCAATCAATGTGCAAACAATTGCAATCGAGGTGCACACGATTGCAATCAATGTGCAAACAATTGCTAGCAAGGTGCAAACGATTGCAGTCAATGTGCAAACGATTTCTATCAAGTTGCAAACGATTGCTATCAAGGTGCAAACGATTGCAATCAATGTGCAAACGATTGTAATCAAGGTGCACACGATTACAATTCATGTGCAGACGATTGCTATTAAGGTGCAAACGATTGCTATCAAGGTGCAAACGATTGCAATCAAGGTGCACACGATTACAATTAATGTGCAGACGATTGCTATCAAGGTGCAAACGATTGCTATCAGGTGTAAACGATTGCAATCAATGTGCAAACGATTGCAACCAAGGTGCAAACGATTGCAATCAAGGTGCTAACGATTGCAATCAATGTGCAAACGATTGCTATTAAGGTGCAAACGATTGCAATAAATGTGCAAACAATTGCAATCGAGGTGCACACGATTGCAATCAATTTACAAACGATTGCTATTGAGGTGCAAACGATTGCAATCAATGTGCAAACGATTGCAACCAAGGTGCAAGCGATTGCAATCAAGGTGCAAACGATTGCAATCAGGGTGCACACGATTACAATCAATGTGCAGACGATTGCTATCAAGGTGTACACGTTTACAATTAATGTGCAGACGATTGCTATCAAGGAGCAAACGATTGATATCAAGGTGCAAACGATTGCTATCAAGGTGCAAACGATTGCAATCAATGTGCAAACGATTGCAATCAATGTGATACCGATTGCTATCAAGGTGCAAACGATTGCAATCAATGTGCAAACTATGCTATCAAGGTGCAAACGATTGCTTTTAAGGTGCAAATGATTGCAATCAATGTGAAACCGATTGCTATCAATGTGATACCGATTGCTATCAAGGTGCAAACGATTGCAATCAATGTGCAAACGATTGCTATCAAGGTGCAAACGATTGCAATCAAAGTGCAAACGATTGCAATCAATGTGCAAACGATTGCAATCAATGTGCAAACGATTGCTATCAAGGTGCAAACGATTGCTATCAATGTGCAAACGATTGCTATCAGGGTGCAAACGAGTGCTATCGACGTGCAAACGATTGCAATTAATGTGAAACCGATTGCTAACAAGGTGCAAACGATTGCAATCAAGGTGCAAACGATTGCTATCAAGGTGCAAACGATAGCAATCAATGTGCAAACAATTGCAATCGAGGTGCACACGATTGCAATCAATGTGCAAACAATTGCAATCGAGGTGCACACGATTGCAATCAATGTGCAAACAATTGTTAGCAAGGTGCAAACGATTGCAGTCAATGTGCAAACGATTTCTATCAAGTTGCAAATGATTGCTATCAAGGTGCAAACGATTGCAATCAATGTGCAAACGATTGTAATCAAGGTGCACACGATTACAATTCATGTGCAGACGATTGCTATTAAGGTGCAAACGATTGCTATCAAGGTGCAAACGATTGCAGTCAATGTGCAAACGATTTCTATCAAGTTGCAAATGATTGCTATCAAGGTGCAAACGATTGCAATCAATGTGCAAACGATTGTAATCAAGGTGCACACGATTACAATTCATGTGCAGACGATTGCTATTAAGGTGCAAACGATTGCTATCAAGGTGCAAACGATTGCAATCAAGGTGCACACGATTACAATTAATGTGCAGACGATTGCTATCAGGTGCAAACGATTGCTATCAGGGTGTAAACGATTGCAATCAATGTGCAAACGATTGCAACCAAGGTGCAAACGATTGCAATCAAGGTGCTAACGATTGCAATCAATGTGCAAACGATTACAATTAATGTGCAGACGATTGCTATCAAGGTGCAAACGATTGCTATCAGGGTGTAAACGATTGCAATCAATGTGCACACGATTGCAACCAAGGTGCAAACGATTGCAATCAAGGTGCTAACGATTGCAATCAATGTGCAAACAATTGCAATCGAGGTGCACACGATTGCAATCAATGTGCAAACAATTGCAATCGAGGTGCACACGATTGCAATCAATTTACAAACGATTGCTATTGAGGTGCAAACGATTGCAATCAATGTGCAAACGATTGCAACCAAGGTGCAAATGATTGCAATCAAGGTGCAAACGATTGCAATCAGGGTGCACACGATTACAATTCATGTGCAGACGATTGCTATTAAGGTGCAAACGATTGCTATCAAGGTGCAAACGATTGCAATCAAGGTGCACACGATTACAATTAATGTGCAGACGATTGCTATCAAGGTGCAAACGATTGCTATCAGGGTGTAAACGATTGCAATCAATGTGCAAACGATTGCAACCAAGGTGCAAACGATTGCAATCAAGGTGCTAACGATTGCAATCAATGTGCAAACGATTGCTATTAAGGTGCAAACGATTGCAATCAATGTGCAAACAATTGCAATCGAGGTGCACACGATTGCAATCAATTTACAAACGATTGCTATTGAGGTGCAAACGATTGCAATCAATGTGCAAACGATTGCAACCAAGGTGCAAACGATTGCAATCAAGGTGCAAACGATTGCAATCAGGGTGCACACGATTACAATCAATGTGCAGACGATTGCTATCAAGGTGTACACGTTTACAATTAATGTGCAGACGATTGCTATCAAGGAGCAAACGATTGATATCAAGGTGCAAACGATTGCTATCAAGGTGCAAACGATTGCAATCAATGTGCAAACGATTGCAATCAATGTGATACCGATTGCTATCAAGGTGCAAACGATTGCAATCAATGTGCAAACTATGCTATCAAGGTGCAAACGATTGCTTTTAAGGTGCAAATGATTGCAATCAATGTGAAACCGATTGCTATCAGGGTGCAAACAATTACAACCATTGTGCAAACGATTGCTATCATGGTGCAAACGATTGCAATCAATGTGATACCGATTGCTATCAGGGTGCAAACGATTGCAATCAATGTGCAATCCATGCTATGAAGGTGCAAACCATTGCTTTTAAGGTGCAAACGATTGCAATCAAGGTGCAAACGATTGCAATCAATGTGATACCGATTGCTATCAAGGTGCAAACGATTGCAATCAATGTGCAAACGATTGCTATCAAGGTGCAAACGATTGCAATCAAGGTGCAAACGATTGCAATCAATGTGCAAACGATTGCAATCAATGTGCAAACGATTGCTATCAAGGTGCAAACGATTGCTACCGAGGTGCAAACGATAGCAATCAATGTGCAAACGATTGCAATCAAGGTGCACACGATTACAATCAATGTGCAGACGATTGTTATCAAGGTGTACATGATTACAATTAATGTGCAGACGATTGATATCAAGGAGCAAACGATTGCTATCGTGGTGCAAACGATTGCTATCAAGGTGCAAACGATTGCAATCAATGTGTAAACGATTGCAACCAAGGTGCAAACGATTGCAATCAAGGTGCAAACGATTGCAATCAGGGTGCACACGATTACAATCAATGTGCAGACGATTGCTATCAAGGTGTACACGTTTACAATTAATGTGCAGACGATTGCTATCAAGGAGCAAACGATTGATATCAAGGTGCAAACGATTGCTATCAAGGTGCAAACGATTGCAATCAATGTGCAAACGATTGCAATCAAGGTGCAAACGATTGCTATTAAGGTGCAAACGATTGCTATCAAGGTGCAAAAGATTGCAATCAATGTGCAAACGATTGTATTCAAGGTGCAAATGATTGCAATTAATGTGAAACCGATTGCTATCAGGGTGCAAACGATTGCTATCGAGGTGCAAACGATAGGAATCAATGTGTAAAGGTTTGCAATTGCAATTCAAGTGCAAACGATTGCAAACAAGGTGCAAACGTTTGCTATCAAGGTGCAAACGATTGCAATCAATGTGAAACCGATTGCTTTCAGGGTGCAAACGATTCCTATCGAGGTGCAAACGATTGCTATCAATGTGCAAACGTTTGCTATCAAGGTGCAAACGATTGCTATCAAGGTGCAAACGATTGCTAACAAGGTGCAAACGATTGCAGTCAATGTGCAAACGATTTCTATCAAGGTGCAAACGATTGCAACCAAGGTGCAAACCATTGCAATCGAGGTGCACACGATTGCAATCAATGTGCAAACGATTGCTATCAAGGTGCAAACGATTGCAGTCAATGTGCAAACGATTTCTATCAAGTTGCAAACGATTGCTATCAAGGTGCAAACGATTGCAATCAATGTGCAAACGATTGTAATCTAGGTGCACATGATTACAATTCATGTGCAGACGATTGCTATTAAGGTGCAAACGATTGCTATCAAGGTGCAAACGATTGCAATCAAGGTGCACACGATTACAATTAATATGCAGACGATTGCTATCAAGGTGCAAACGATTGCTAACAGGGTGTAAACGATTGCAATCAATGTGCAAACGATTGCAACCAAGGTGCAAACGATTGCAATCAAGGTGCTAACGATTGCAATCAATGTGCAAACGATTGCTATTAAGGTGCAAACGATTGCAATCAATGTGCAAACAATTGCAATCGAGGTGCACACGATTGCAATCAATTTACAAACGAATGCTATTAAGGTGCAAACGATTGCAATCAATGTGCAAACGATTGCAACCAAGGTGCAAACGATTGCAATCAAGGTGCAAACGATTACTATCAGGGTGCACACGATTACAATCAATGTGCAGACGATTGCTATCAAGGTGTACACGTTTACAATTAATGTGCAGACGATTGCTATCAAGGAGCAAACGATTGATATCAAGGTGCAAACGATTGCTATCAAGGTGCAAACGATTGCAATCAATGTGCAAACGATTGCAATCAATGTGATACCGATTGCTATCAGGGTGCAAACGATTGCAATCAATGTGCAATCCATGCTATGAAGGTGCAAACGATTGCAATCAAGGTGCAAACGATTGCAATCAATGTGATACCGATTGCTATCAAGGTGCAAACGATTGCAATCAATGTGCAAACGATTGCTATCAAGGTGCAAAGGATTGCAATCAAGGTGCAAACGATTGCAATCAATGTGCAAACGATTGCAATCAATGTGCAAACGATTGCTATCAAGGTGCAAACGATTGCAATCAATGTGCAATCCATGCTATCAAGGTGCAAACGATTGCTTTTAAGGTGCAAATGATTTCTATCAAGGCGCAAACGATTGCAATCAATGTGCAAACGATTGCTAACAAGGTGCAAACGATTGCAATCAAGGTGCAAACGATTGCAATTAATATGCAGACCATTGCTATCAAGGTGCAAACGATTGGTATCAAGGTGCAAACGATTGCAATCAATGTGATACCGATTGCTATCAAGGTGCAAACGATTGCAATCAATGTGCAAACGATTGCTATCAGGGTGCAAACGATTGCTACCGAGGTGCAAACGATAGCAATCAATGTGCAAACGATTGCAATCAAGGTGCACAAGATTACAATCAATGTGCAGACGATTGTTATCAAGGTGTACACGATTACAATTAATGTGCAGACGATTGATATCAAGGAGCAAACGATTGCTATCGTGGTGCAAACGATTGCAATCAAGGTGCAAACGATTGCAATCAATGTGATACCGATTGCTATCAAGGTGCAAACGATTGCAATCAATGTGCAAACGATTGCTATCAAGGTGCAAACGATTGCAATCAAGGTGCAAACGATTGCAATCAATGTGCAAACGATTGCAATCAATGTGCAAACGATTGCTATCAAGGTGCAAACGATTGCAATCAAGGTGCAAACGATTGCAATCAATGTGCAAACGATTGCAATCAATGTGCAAACGATTGCTATCAAGGTGCAAACGATTGCAATCAATGTGCAATCCATGCTATCAAGGTGCAAACGGTTGCTTTTAAGGTGCAAATGATTGCTATCAAGGCGCAAACGATTGCAATCAATGTGCAAACGATTGCTAACAAGGTGCAAACGATTGCTACCGAGGTGCAAACGATAGCAATCAATGTGCAAACGATTGCAATCAAGGTGCACAAGATTACAATCAATGTGCAGACGATTGCAATCAATGTGATACCGATTGCTATCAAGGTGCAAACGATTGCAATCAATGTGCAAACGATTGCTATCGTGGTGCAAACGATTGCTATCAAGGTGCAAACGATTGCAATCAATGTGTAAACGATTGCAATCAATGTGATACCGATTGCTATCAAGGTGCAAACGATTGCAATCAATGTGCAAACTATGCTATCAAGGTGCAAACGATTGCTTTTAAGGTGCAAATGATTGCAATCAATGTGAAACCGATTGCTATCAGGGTGCAAACGATTGCTATCGAGGTGCAAACGATTGCAATCAATGTGCAAACGATTGCTATCAAGGGTCAAACGATTGCAGTCAATGTGCAAACGATTTCTATCAAGTTGCAAACGATTGCTATCAAGGTGCAAACGATTGCAATCAATGTGCAAACGATTGCAATCTAGGTGCACACGATTACAATTAATGTGCAGACGATTGCTATTAAGGTGCAAACGATAGCTATCAAGGTGCAAACGATGGCAATCAAGGTGCACACGATTACAATTAACGTGCAGACGATTGCTATCAAGGTGCAAACGATTGCTATCAGGGTGCAAACGATTGCTATCGAGGTGCAAACGATTGCAATCAATGTGCAAACGATTGCAACCAAGGTGCAAACGATTGCAATCAAGGTGCAAAAGATTGCAATCAATGTGCAAACGATTGCAATCAAGGTGCAAACGATTGCTATTAAGGTGCAAACGATTGCTATCAAGGTGCAAAAGATTGCAATAAATGTGCAAACGATTGTATTCAAGGTGCAAATGATTGCAATTAATGTGAAACCGATTGCTATCGAGGTGCAAACGATAGGAATCAATGTGTAAAGGTTTGCAATTGCAATTCAAGTGCAAACGATTGCAAACAAGGTGCAAACGTTTGCTATCAAGGTGCAAACGATTGCAATCAATGTGAAACCGATTGCTTTCAGGGTGCAAACGATTCCTATCGAGGTGCAAACGATTGCTATCAATGTGCAAACGTTTGCTATCAAGGTGCAAACGATTGCTATCAAGGTGCAAACGATTGCTAACAAGGTGCAAACGATTGCAGTCAATGTGCAAACGATTTCTATCAAGGTGCAAAAGATTGCAATCAAGGTGCAAACCATTGCAATCGAGGTGCACACGATTGCAATCAATGTGCAAACGATTGCTATCAAGGTGCAAACGATTGCAATCAAGGTGCACACGATTGCACTCAATGTGCAAACGATTGCTATCATGATGCAAACGATTGCAATCAATGTGCAAACCATGCTATCAAGGTGCAAACTATTGCTTTTAAGGTGCAAACGATTGCAATCAAGGTGCAAACGATAGCTATCAAGGTGCAAACGATTGCTATCAAGGTGCAAACGATTGCAATCAAGGTGCAAACGATTGCTATCAAGGTGCAAACGATTGCAATCAATGTGATACCGATTGCTATCAAGGTGGAAACGATTGCAATCAATGTGATACCGATTGCTATCAAGGTGCAAACGATTGCAATCAATGTGCATATGATTGCAATCAATGTGAAACCGATTGCTATCAGGGTGCAAACGATTGCTACCGAGGTGCAAACGATAGCAATCAATGTGTAAAGGTTTGCAATTGCAATTAAGGTGCAAACGAATGCAATCAAGGTGCAAACGATTCCTATCAAGGTGCAAACGATTGCAATCAATGTGCCAACGATTGCAATCAATGTGCAAACGATTGCTATCAAGGTGCAAACGATTGCAATCAATGTTCAAACTATTGCAATCAATGTGCAAACGATTGCAACCAAGGTGCCAACAATTGCAATTAAGGTGCAAAAGATTGCAATCAATGTGCAAACGATTGCAATCAATGTGCAAACGATTGCTATTAAGGTGCAGATGATTGCTATCAAGGTGCAAAAGATTGCTATCAAGGTGCAACCGATGGCAATCAAGGTGCACACGGTTACAATTAATGTGCAGACGATTGCTATCAAGGTGCAAACGATTGCTATCGAGGTGCAAACAATTACAATCAATGTGCAAACGATTGCAACCAAGGTGCAAACGATTGCAATCAAGGTGCAAAAGATTGCAATCAATGTGCAAACGATTGCAATCAAGGTGCAAACGATTGCTATTAAGGTGCAAACTATTGCTATCAAGGTGCAAACGATTGATATCAAGGTGCAAACGATTGCTATCAAGGTGCAAACGATTGCAATCAATGTGATACCGATTGCTATCAGGGTGCAAACGATTGCAATCAATGTGCAATCCATGCTATGAAGGTGCAAACCATTGCTTTTAAGGTGCAAACGATTGCAATCAAGGTGCAAACGATTGCAATCAATGTGATACCGATTGCTATCAAGGTGCAAACGATTGCAATCAATGTGCAAACGATTGCTATCAAGGTGCAAACGATTGCAATCAAGGTGCAAACGATTGCAATCAATGTGCAAACGATTGCAATCAATGTGCAAACGATTGCTATCAAGGTGCAAACGATTGCAATCAATGTGCAATCCATGCTATCAAGGTGCAAACGATTGCTTTTAAGGTGCAAATGATTGCTATCAAGGCGCAAACGATTGCAATCAATGTGCAAACGATTGCTAACAAGGTGCAAACGATTGCAATCAAGGTGCAAACGATTGCAATTAATATGCAGACCATTGCTATCAAGGTGCAAACGATTGGTATCTAGGTGCAAACGATTGCAATCAATGTGATACCGATTGCTATCAAGGTGCAAACGATTGCAATCAATGTGCAAACGATTGCTATCAGGGTGCAAACGATTGCTACCGACGTGCAAACGATAGCAATCAATGTGCAAACGATTGCAATCAAGGTGCACAAGATTACAATCAATGTGCAGACGATTGTTATCAAGGTGTACACGATTACAATTAATGTGCAGACGATTGATATCAAGGAGCAAACGATTGCTATCGTGGTGCAAACGATTGCTATCAGGGTGCAAACGATTGCTATCGAGGTGCAAACGATTGCAATCAATGTGCAAACGATTGCTATCAAGGGTCAAACGATTGCAGTCAATGTGCAAACGATTTCTATCAAGTTGCAAACGATTGCTATCAAGGTGCAAACGATTGCAATCAATGTGCAAACGATTGCAATCTAGGTGCACACGATTACAATTAATGTGCAGACGATTGCTATTAAGGTGCAAACGATAGCTATCAAGGTGCAAACGATGGCAATCAAGGTGCACACGATTACAATTAACGTGCAGACGATTGCTATCAAGGTGCAAACGATTGCTATCAGGGTGCAAACGATTGCTATCGAGGTGCAAACGATTGCAATCAATGTGCAAACGATTGCAACCAAGGTGCAAACGATTGCAATCAAGGTGCAAAAGATTGCAATCAATGTGCAAACGATTGCAATCAAGGTGCAAACGATTGCTATTAAGGTGCAAACGATTGCTATCAAGGTGCAAAAGATTGCAATAAATGTGCAAACGATTGTATTCAAGGTGCAAATGATTGCAATTAATGTGAAACCGATTGCTATCAGGGTGCAAACGATTGCTATCGAGGTGCAAACGATAGGAATCAATGTGTAAAGGTTTGCAATTGCAATTCAAGTGCAAACGATTGCAAACAAGGTGCAAACGTTTGCTATCAATGTGCAAACGTTTGCTATCAAGGTGCAAACGATTGCTATCAAGGTGCAAACGATTGCTAACAAGGTGCAAACGATTGCAGTCAATGTGCAAACGATTTCTATCAAGGTGCAAAAGATTGCAATCAAGGTGCAAACCATTGCAATCGAGGTGCACACGATTGCAATCAATGTGCAAACGATTGCTATCAAGGTGCAAACGATTGCAATCAAGGTGCACACGATTTGCACTCAATGTGCAAACGATTGCTATCATGATGCAACGATTGCAATCAATGTGCAAACCATGCTATCAAGGTGCAAACTATTGCTTTTAAGGTGCAAACGATTGCAATCAAGGTGCAAACGATAGCTATCAAGGTGCAAACGATTGCTATCAAGGTGCAAACGATTGCAATCAAGGTGCAAACGATTGCTATCAAGGTGCAAACGATTGCAATCAATGTGATACCGATTGCTATCAAGGTGGAAACGATTGCAATCAATGTGCAAACGATTGCTATCAAGGTGCAAACGATTGCAATCAATGTGCAAACGTTTGCTATCAAGGTGCAAACGATTGCTATCAAGGTGCAAACGAATGCTAACAAGGTGCAAACGATTGCAGTCAATGTGCAAACGATTTCTATCAAGGTGCAAACGATTGCAATCAAGGTGCAAACCATTGCTATCAAGGTGCAAACGATTGCTATCAGGGTGCAAACGATTGCTATCGAGGTGCAAACGATTGCAATCAATGTGCAAACGATTGCAACCAAGGTGCAAACGATTGCAATCAAGGTGCAAAAGATTGCAATCAATGTGCAAACGATTGCAATCAAGGTGCAAACGATTGCTATTAAGGTGCAAACGATTGCTATCAAGGTGCAAAAGATTGCAATAAATGTGCAAACGATTGCAATCAATGTGCATATGATTGCAATCAATGTGAAACCGATTGCTATCAGGGTGCAAACGATTGCTACCGAGGTGCAAACGATAGCAATCAATGTGTAAAGGTTTGCAATTGCAATTAAGGTGCAAACGAATGCAATCAAGGTGCAAACGATTCCTATCAAGGTGCAAACGATTGCAATCAATGTGCCAACGATTGCAATCAATGTGCAAACGATTGCTATCAAGGTGCAAACGATTGCAATCAATGTGCAAACGATTGCAATCAATGTGCAAACAATTGTAATCGAGGTGCACACGATTGCAATCAATGTGCAAACGATTGCAACCAAGGTGCCAACGATTGCAATTAAGGTGCAAAAGATTGCAATCAATGTGCAAACGATTGCAATCAATGTGCAAACGATTGCTATTAAGGTGCAGATGATTGCTATCAAGGTGCAAACGATTGCTATCAAGGTGCAACCGATGGCAATGAAGGTGCACACGGTTACAATTAATGTGCAGACGATTGCTATCAAGGTGCAAACGATTGCTATCGAGGTGCAAACGATTACAATCAATGTGCAAACGATTGCAACCAAGGTGCAAACGATTGCAATCAAGGTGCAAAAGATTGCAATCAATGTGCAAACGATTGCAATCAAGGTGCAAACGATTGCTATTAATGTGCAAACTATTGCTATCAAGGTGCAAATGATTGCAATCAAGGTGCAAACGATTGCTATTAAGGGGATGCCATACCTGAATTAAATCCTACTATGCCGACACCTGTATAGTACACGCACTATTTCTCCTATTACTATTATCTAATACAATGACAACCTACAAACGCAGTGGAGGCATATTTGTAATACATATATTAAATAAATTATAAGTACAAAAGTTTGAATTGTGCTAAAATGTGCTTATAATTTGAAAAATACGATCTCAACATAACCTCTCTTAGTTAACAGGCAACAACGATTTAATTGAATTTTGTAAAAACTGGATAGATTTCTAACAAATACAGTGCAGGCGCACAATTTCACGATATTGATAAATGTTGGAACACTAAAAAAAACAGTCAAAAGTGCACGATGAAGAAATAAATTGAAAATACGACTGATACAAAGACGTTGGGAAGCTGGTACTAGATATTTGTGATGGAAATAAATATAGATTGCAATTACAAGCATCAAGAAACAAAGTAGAGGCAACATTTTACATTACCTTAGAATCATTTTTCAGTAAAACCTAGAGGAATACATAATCAATTGAAAAATTATTTGAAAAATAAAAAAGATATTCATTCCTTCTAAAATTGTGTAATTTAGCAGACCGAAGAGTAAGAAAAAGTTTAGCTACGTAGTTTGAAAATCCACCAGTAGGTGGCGACGCTAAGCGTTTCCAGTTATGTATTATTTCATTCGTGGTGGAATAGGCGACGGATTCTATAGGAGGTCCGTGCACGATCGGGCCGTTTACCGCACGCACATCGTAATTTCAAATACATTGTACTGTACCGACACTGAATGTTGGGTGCATTATTTGTTTAATTCCAATTACTTAACATAATGACAGCTACAAAACGGGGTAGAGGAACATTTTTAGAATAGATTTAAAGTAAATTAAAAGTACAAAAGTTGAATTTATGGCTATATATCGTTAAAATTTGAAAAATACGAATTGAAACATAACCTCTCTCAGTCTCTCTCAGTCTACAGCGAGGGATTCTATAGGAGGAGCGTGCACCGATTTGGGCCGTCTGCCGCACGCACTTCGTACTTTCAAATACATTGTACTATGTCGACACTGAATGTTGAGTGCACTATTTGTTTAATTCCAATTATTTAACATAATGGCAGCTAGAAAACAGGTTAGAGGCATATTATTAATATACATTTTAAGTGTATAACAAGTACAAAAGTTGAATTTATGATAAAATATCGTTAAAATTTGAAAAATTCGAGTTGAAACATAACCTCTCTTTGTCAACAGGCAACAACGATTTATTTTAATATTGTAAAAACGGTGCAGATACATAAGTTCACGATATTGGTAAAAGTAGGAATACTAAAAAGCAGACAAAAGTGCACGACAAAAAATTAAAAGAAAAATACGATGAATACTAAGACGGTAGAAAGCTTGTATTATATATTCTGGATGGAATAAACGTTTCTCCGTTATACGTCAGTTCTAAAAAAGTATGTGCTATCCACTTTTATCACTTTTATTTGAAATACCGTATTTTGTTGGTTTTTTATGTCAATTCGGATAGTTTAACGTTGGCTATATAGTAACTGAAAATTTCAAAATTAATATCAATAAGGACAAAATGATAATAAGAAAATAAAAATCGATTCCACTCCATAACATTGTGCAGCCATTAGTAATAATTTAATAGCTATTCGACGGATACCTGCGAGGCGAGACAATCTCAGCGACGCGCCGAGCGTGTCTCGCCTCGCAGGTACCCGCGACAATAATCAATCGCTGAAGTCTTCCAAGAAATAGTATTACTGTGAATACATGACTAAAAATAATTTTCGGTTTACCTACACAAACACTGCTATAATAAAAATATAAAATTTGTTACAATATATTATGTGTGTGCTTACAACATATCAGTGGATATCTACGAGGCGAGACACTCTCGGCGCGTCGGTTAGATTGTCTCGCCTCGTAGATATCCATCGCGAACTAAAAAGCAGCCATCCGAGAAAAAGTATTTTTTTATATATAAAATACTAAAAATAATTTTCGGTTACATTCACAAACACTGCTATAATAAAAATATAAAATTTGTTACAATATATTATGTGTGTGCTTACAACATATCAGTGGATATCTACGAGGCGAGACACTCTCGGCGCGTCGGTTAGATTGTCTCGCCTCGTAGATATCCATCGCGAACTAAAAAGCAGCCATCCGAGAAAAAGTATTTTTTTTATATATAAAATACTAAAAATAATTTTCGGTTTACATTCACAAACACTGCTATAATAAAAATATAAAATTTGTTACAAAATATTATGTGTGTGCTTATAACATATCGGTGGATATCTACGAGGCGAGACACTCTCGGCGCGTCGTCCAGATTGTCTCGCCTCGTAGATATGCATCGAGAACTAAAAAGCAGCCATCCGAGAAAAAGTATTTTTGTATATATAAATACTAAACATAATTTTCGGGGTACCTTCACAAACACTGCTACAAAAAAAAAATAAAATTGTTACAATATATTATGTGTTTGCTTATAACATATCGGTGGATATCTACGAGGCGAGACAATCTAAACAATGCGCTGTGGGTGTCTCGCCTCGAAGGTTCTACGCGGCAAATATTCAGTCGTCGCAGCGTTCCGAGAAAAAGTATTTTTTGTATATATAAAATACTAAAAATAATTTTCGGTTTACCTTCACAAACACTGCTATAAAAAAATATAAAATTTGTTACAATTTATTATGTGTTTGCTTATAACATATCGGTGGATATCTACGAGGCGAGACACTCTCGGCGCGTCGTCCAGATTGTCTCGCCTCGTAGATATCCAACGAGAACTAAAAAGCAGCCATCCGAGAAAAGGTATTTTTTGTATATATAATACTAAAAATAATTTTCGGTTTACATTCACAAACACTGCTATAAAAATATAAAATTTGTTACAATATATTATGTGTTTGCTTATAACATATCGGTGGATATCTACGAGGCGAGACACTCTCGGCGCGTCGTCCAGATTGTCTCGCCTCGTAGATATCCAACGAGAACTAAAAAGCAGCCATCCGAGAAAAGTATTTTTTGTATATATAAAATACTAAAAATAATTTTCGGTTTACATTCACAAACACTGCTATAAAAAAATATAAAATTTGTTACAATATATTGTGTGTTTGCTTATAACATATCGGTGGATATCTACGAGGCGAGACACTCTCGGCGCGTCGTTCAGATTGTCTCGCCTCGTAGATATCCATCGAGAACTAAAAAGCAGCCACCCGAGAAAAAGTATTTTTTGTGTATATATGAACTAAAAATAATTTTCGGTTTACATTCACAAACACTGCTATAAAAAAATATAAAATTTGAAATATAATTATTTATTTATGAAAATTAATAAATGTATTATAGGAGAGCAGTAATTATATTGTTTAGTACATTCTATTAATATATTATGTAAATGAACCTAAATGGGAACCATATGGTAATCATGTGGGATTCATGTGGTAAACACATGGGAACCCTGCGAAAACCACGTGGTAACCACATGCGATCCACATGAATACCATACGGAGATCGCACGGAGTTCATATGGGTGCCCTATGGGAACCACAGCAAAATCCCACGTGGTTCCCACATGATTCCCACATGGCTCCCATTGAGATCCACATGGTTTCCGCATGGTTGCCACATGGCTGCCACATGGTAAACATGTGGTGACCACACGAAAACCACGTGAGTATTTTTACCCGGGTCCTCACTGCCGTCGCCGACTCTGGTCTCGGGTTCGTGGTGCCGCCGTTGCGGGAACGACACTTATCAGAAAAGGGGGGGGTGAGGAGATTCAATGATGTTCACAATAATTATAACAAAATT
>JANSJX010000176.1:0-57366 GCA_026168455.1 Theocolax elegans
CACGTATAAAATGGCTAAGAAGTCCAATTTCAAATTTTTAGATTTCGTTCCTAACGGGTGTATTGAATTCATATGCATTTTTACGCGTAATAAACACGTATAAAATGGCTAAGAAGTTCAAATTTCCAAATTTTTAGATTTCGTTCCATAACCGGGTGTATTGAATTCGAATGCATTTTACACGCAAAACCGTATAAACCGGCTTGGAAGTCCAAATTTTGAAATTTTTAGATTCGTTCCATAGCGGGTGGAATGAATACATGCACTTTTTTACACTTAAAACACGAAATGGCTAAGAAGTTCAAATTTCCAAATTTTTAGATTCGTTCCATAACCGGTGGATTGAATACAATGCATTTTCACACGATAAACACGTATAAACCGGCTAGAAGTCAAATTTTCAAATTTTTAGAATTCGTTCCATAGCCGGGTGGATTGAATTCATATGCATTTTTACACTTATATACACGTATAAAATGGCTAAGAAGTTCAATTTTCAAATTTTTAGATTTTGTTCCATAACCGGCTGTATTAAATTCATATGGATTTTTACGCGTATAAAACACGTAAAATGGCTAAGAAGTTCAAATTTTCAAATTTTTGATTTCGTTCCATAACCGGGTGTATTGAATTCAAATGCATTTTACAGGTATACACACGTATAAAATGGCTAAGAAGTTCAAATTTCCAAATTTTTAGATTCGTTCCATAGCGGGTTGAATGACTACAAATGCATTTTCACACGTATAAACGTATAAACCGGCTTAGAAGTCCAAATTCCAAATTTTTAGATTTCGTTCCATAACCGGGTGTATTGAATACAATGCATATCACCAAGTATAAACACGTAAAACCGGCTTAGAAGTCCAAATTTTCAAATTTTTAGATTTTGTTCCATAGTGGGTAATAATACACAAACTGCATTTTTACACTTATAAACACGTATAAAATGGCTAAGAAGTTCAAATTTCCAATTTTTAGATTTCGTTCCATAGCCGGGTGGAATTAAACAAATGCATATTCACACGTATAAACACGTAAAACCGGCTTAGAAGTCCAAATTTTCAATTTTTAGAATTCGTTCTAACCGGGGGATTGAATTCATATGCATTTTTACACGTATACACACGTATTAAATGGCTAAGAAGTCCAAATTTCAAATTTTAGATCGTTCCATACCGGCTGTATTGAATTCATATGCATTTTTACGCGTATAAACACGTATAAAATGGCTAAGAAGTTCAAATTTCCAATTTTTAGATTTCGTTCCATAGTGGGTAATAATACACAAACTGCATTTTTACACTTATAAACACGTATAAAATGGCTAAGAAGTTCAAATTTCCAATTTTTAGATTTCGTTCCATAGCCGGGTGGAATTAAACAAATGCATATTCACACGTATAAACACGTAAAACCGGCTTAGAAGTCCAAATTTTCAATTTTTAGAATTCGTTCTAACCGGGGGATTGAATTCATATGCATTTTTACACGTATACACACGTATTAAATGGCTAAGAAGTCCAAATTTCAAATTTTAGATCGTTCCATACCGGCTGTATTGAATTCATATGCATTTTTACGCGTATAAACACGTATAAAATGGCTAAGAAGTTCAAATTTCCAATTTTTAGATTCGTTCCTTAGCGGTGGAATTGAAAACAAACGGATTTATACATGTATAAACACGTATAAAATGGCTAAGAAGTTCAAATTTTCAAATTTTTGGATTTCGTTCCATAACCGGGTGTATTGAATTCAAATGCATTTTTACACTTATAAACAGGTATAAAATGGCTAAGAAGTTCAAATTTCCAAATTTTTAGATTTCGTTCCATAGCGGGTGGAATTGAAAGCAATTGCATTTTTACACGTATAAACACGTATAAAATGGCTAAGAAGTTCAAATTTCCAAATTTTTAGATTTCGTTCCATAGCGGTTGGAATTGAAAACAAATGCATTTATACACGTTTAAACACGTATAAAATGGCTAAGAAGTTCAAATTTTCAAATTTTTAGATTTCGTTCCATAACCGGGTGTATTGAATTCAAATGCATTTTTACACGTATACACACGTATAAAATGGCTAAGAAGTTCAAATTTCCAAATTTTTAGATTTCGTTCCATAACCGGGTGTATTGAATACTAATGCATTATCACACGTATAAACACGTATAAACCGGCTTAGAAGTCCAAATTTCAAATTTTTAGATTTCGTTCCATAACCGGCTGTATTGAATTCATATGCATTTTTACGCGTATAAACACGTATAAAATGGCTAAGAAGTTCAAATTTCCAAATTTTTAGATTTCGTTTTATAACCGGGTGTATTGAATTCAAATGCATTTTTACACGCATAAACACGTATAAACCGGCTTGGAAGTCCAAATTTTGAAATTTTTAGATTTCGTTCCATAGCGGGTGGAATTGAATACAACTGCATTTTTACACTTATAAACACGTATAAAATGGCTAAGAAGTTCAAATTTCCAATTTTTAGATTTCGTTCCATAGCCGGGTGGAATTAAACAAATGCATATTCACACGTATAAACACGTAAAACCGGCTTAGAAGTCCAAATTTTCAATTTTTAGAATTCGTTCTAACCGGGGGATTGAATTCATATGCATTTTTACACGTATACACACGTATTAAATGGCTAAGAAGTCCAAATTTCAAATTTTAGATCGTTCCATACCGGCTGTATTGAATTCATATGCATTTTTACGCGTATAAACACGTATAAAATGGCTAAGAAGTTCAAATTTCCAATTTTTAGATTCGTTCCTTAGCGGTGGAATTGAAAACAAACGCATTTATACATGTATAAACACGTATAAAATGGCTAGAAGTTCAATTTTCAAATTTTTGGATTTCGTTCCATAACCGGGTGTATTGAATTCAAATGCATTGTACACTTAAAACAGGTTATAAAATGGCTAAGAAGTTCAAATTTCCAATTTTTAGATTTCGTTCCATAGCGGGTGGAATTGAAAGCAAATGCATTTTTACACGTATAAACACGTAAAAATGGCTAAGAAGTTCAAATTTCCAAATTTTTTAATTTCGTTCCATAGCGGTTGGAATTGAAAACAAATGCATTTATACTCGTAAAAACACGTATAAAATGGCTAAGAAGTTCAAATTTTCAAATTTTTAGATTTCGTTCCATAACCGGGTGTATTGAATCAAATGCATTTTTACACGTATACCACGTATAAATGGGCTAAGAGTTCAAATTTCCAAATTTTTAGATTCGTCCATAACCGGGTGTATGAATTCAAATGCATTTTTACACGTATAAACACGTATAAAATGGCTAAGAAGTTCAAATTTCCAAATTTTTAGATTTCGTTCCATAACCGGGTGATTGAATTCAAATGCATTTTTACACGTATAAACACGTATAAAATGGCTAAGAAGTCCAAATTTCAAATTTTTAGATTTCGTTCCATAACCGGGTGTATTGAATTCATATGCTTTTTACGCGTATAAACACGTATAAAATGGCTAAGAAGTTCAAATTTTCAAATTTTTAGATTTCGTTCCATAACTGGTGTATTGAATTCAAATGCATTTTTACACGTATACACCGTATAAAATGGCTAAAGTCCAAATTTCAAATTTTTAGATTTGTTCCATAACCGGCTGTATTGAATTCATATACATTTTTACGCGTAGAAACACGTATAAAATGGCTAAGAAGTTCAAATTTCCAAATTTTTAGATTTCGTTCCATAGCGGGTGCAATTGACAACAAATGCATTTTGACACTATAAACACGTATAAAATGGCTAAGAAGTTCAAATTTCCAAATTTTTAGATTTCGTTCCATAACGGGTGTAGTGAATTCAAATGCATTTTTACACGTATACACACGTATAAAATGGCCAAGAAGTTCAAATTTCCAAATTTTTAGATTCGTCCATAACCGGGTGTATGAATACTAATGCATTATCACACGTATAAACACGTATAACCGGCTTAGAAGTCCAAATTTCAAATTTTTAGATTTCGTTCCATAACCGGCTGTATTGAATTCATATGCATTTTTACGCGTATAAACACGTATAAAATGGCTAGGAAGTTCAAATTTCCAAATTTTTAGATTTCGTTTTATAACGGGTGTATTGAATTCAAATGCATTTTTACACGCAAAACACGTATAAAATGGCTAAGAAGACCAAATTTCAAATTTTTAGATTTCGTTCCATAACCGGCTGTATTGAATTCAAATGCATTTTTACACGTTATACACGTATAAAATGGCTAAGAAGTCCAAATTTCAAATTTTTAGATTTCGTTCCATAACCGGGTGGATGAATTCATATGCATTTTTACACGCATAAACACGTATAAAATGGCTAGAAGACCAAATTTCAAATTTTTAGATTTCGTTCCATAACCGGCTGTATTGAATTCAAATGCATTTTTACACGTATACACACGTATAAAAGGCTAAGTCCAAATTTCAAATTTTTAGATTTCGTTCCATAACCGGTGTATTGAATTCATATGCATTTTTACGCGTATAAACACGTATAAAATGGCTTAGAAGATCAATTTTCCAAATTTTTAGATTTCGTTCCTTAGCTGGTGGAATTGAATCAAATGCATTTTCACACGTATAAACAGGTAAAACCGGCTTAGATGTCCAAATTTCCAAATTTTTAGATTTCGATCCATAACCATGTGTATTGAATTCAAATGTATTTTTACACGTATAAAAAACACGCATAAACCGGCTTAGAAGTCGAAATTTACAAATTTTTAGAATTCGTTCCATAGCGGGATTGAATTCATAAGCATTCTTACACTTTTATACACGTATAAAATGGCTAAGAAGTCCAAATTTTCTAATTTTTAGATTTCGTTCCATAGCGGTTGGAATTGAAAACAAATGCATTTATACACTTATAAACACGTATAAAATGGCTAAGAAGATCAAATTTCCAAATTTTTAGATTTCGTTCCTTAGCGGGTGGAATTGAATACAAATGCATTTTCACACGTATAAACACGTATAAACCGGCTTAGAAGTCCAAATTTCAATTTTTAGAATTCGTTCCATAGCCGGGTGGATTGAATTCATATGCATTTTTACACTTATATATACACGTATAAAATGGCTAAGAAGTTCAAATTTTCAAATTTTTGATTTCGTTCCATAACCGGGTGTATTGAATTCAAATGCATTTTTACACGTATACACACGTATAAAATGGCTAAGAATTCCAAATTTCAAATTTTTAGATTTTGTTCCATAACCGGCTGTATTGAATTCATATGCATTTTTACGCGTATAACACGTATAAAATGGCTAAGAAGTTAAAAATTTTCAAATTTTTAGATTTCGTCCCATAGCGGGTGCAATTGAAAACAAATGCATTTTGACACGTTTAAACACGTATAAAATGGCAAAGAAGTTCAAATTTCCAAATTTTTAGATTTCGTTCCATAACCGGGTGTATTGAATTCAAATGCATTTTTACACGTATAAACACGTATAAAATGGCTAAGAAGTCCAAATTTCAAATTTTTAGATTTCGTTCCATAGTGGGTAGAATTGAATACAACTGCATTTTTACACTTATAAACACGTATAAAATGGCTAAGAAGTTCAAATTTCCAAATTTTTAGATTTCGTTCCATAGCGGGTGGAATTGAAAACAAATGCATTTTTACACGTATAAACACGTATAAAATGGCTAACAAGTTCAAATTTCCAAATTTTTAGATTTCGTTCCATAGCGGTTGGAATTGAAAACAAATGCATTTATACACGTATAAACACGTATAAAATGGCTAAGAAATTCAAATTTTCAAATTTTTAGATTTCGTTCCATAACCGGGTGTATTGAATTCAAATGCATTTTTACACGTATACACACGTATAAAATGGCTAAGAAGTTCAAATTTCCAAATTTTTAGATTTCGTTCCATAACTGGGTGTATTGAATTCAAATGCATTTTTACACGTATACACACGTATAAAATGGCTAAGAAGTTCAAATTTTCAAATTTTTAGATTTCGTTCCATAACCGGGTGTATTGAATTCATATGCATTTTTACGCGTATAAACACGTATAAAATGGCTAAGAAGTTCAAATTTTCAAATTTTTAGATTTCGTTCCATAGCGGGTGCAATTGAAAACAAATGCATTTTTACACGTATAAACACGTATAAAATGGCTAAGAAGTTCAAATTTCCAAATTTTTAGATTTCGTTCCATAGCGGGTTGAATTGACTACAAATGCATTTTCACACGTATAAACACGTAAAATGGCTAAGAAGATCAAATTTCCAAATTTTTAGATTTCGTTCCATAACCGGGTGTATTGAATACTAATGCATTATCACACGTATAAACACGTATAAACCGGCTTAGAAGTCCAAATTTCCAAATTTTTAGATTTCGTTCCATAGCGGTTGGAATTGAAAACAAATGCATTTTTACACGTATAAACACGTATAAAATGGCTAAGAAGTTCAAATTTCCAAATTTTTAGATTTCGTTCCATAGCGGGTTGAATTGACTACAAATGCATTTTCACACGTATAAACACGTATAAAATGGCTAAGAAGATCAAATTTCCAAATTTTTAGATTTCGTTCCATAACCGGGTGTATGAATACTAATGCATTATCACACGTATAAACACGTATAAACCGGCTTAGAAGTCAAATTTCCAAATTTTTAGATTTCGTTCCATAGCGGTTGGAATTGAAAACAATGCATTTATGCACCTATATACACGTATAAAATGGCTAAGAAGTTCAAATTTTCAAATTTTTAGATTTCGTTCCATAACCGGGTGTATTGAATTCAAATGCATTTTTACACGTATAAACACGTATAAAATGGCTAAGAAGTCCAAATTTCAAATTTTTAGATTTCGTTCCATAACCGCGTGTATTGAATTCATATGCATTTTTACGCGTATAAACACGTATAAAATGGCTAAGAGTTCAAATTTCCAAATTTTTAGATTTCGTTCCATAACCGGGTGTATTGAATCAAATGCATTTTTACACGTATACACACGTATAAAATGGCTAAGAAGCCCAAATTTCAAATTTTTAGATTTCGTTCCATAACCGCGTGTATTGAATTCATATGCATTTTTACGCGTATAAACACGTATAAAATGGCTAAGAAGTTCAAATTTTCAAATTTTTAGATTTCGTTCCATAACCTCGTGTATTGAATTCATATGCATTTTTACGCGTATAAACACGTATAAAATGGCTAAGAAGTTCAAATTTCCAAATTTTTAGATTTCGTTCCTTAGCGGTTGGAATTGAAAACAAATGCATTTATACACATATAAACACGTATAAAATGGCTAAGAAGTTCAAATTTTCAAATTTTTAGATTCGTTCCATAACCGGGTGTATTGAATTCAAATGCATTTTTACACGTATAAACACGTATAAAATGGCTAAGAAATCCAAATTTCAAATTTTTAGATTTCGTTCCATAACCGGGTGTATTGAATTCATATGCATTTTTACGCGTATAAACACGTATAAAATGGCTAAGAAGTTCAAATTTTCAAATTTTTGATTTCGTTCCATAACCGGGTGTATTGAATTTAAATGCATTTTTACACGTATAAACACGTATACACCGGCTTAGAAGACCACGTTCCAAATTTTTAGATTCGTTCCACAGCCGAATGGATTGAACACAATGCATTTTTACACGTATAAACACGTATAAAATGGCTAAGAAGATCAAATTTCCAAATTTTTAGATTTCGTTCCTTAGCGGGTGAAATTGAATACAAATGCATTTTTACACGTATAAAACGTATAAAATGGCTAAGAAGTTCAAATTTTCAAATTTTTAGATTTCGTTCCATAACCGGGTGTATTGAATTCAAATGCATTTTTACACGTATAAACACGTATAAAATGGCTAAGAAATCCAAATTTCAAATTTTTAGATTTTGTTCCATAACCGGGTGTATTGAATTCATATGCATTTTTACGCGTATAAACACGTATAAAATGGCTAAGAAGTTCAAATTTTCAAATTTTTGATTTCGTTCCATAACCGGGTGTATTGAATTTAAATGCATTTTTACACGTATAAACACGTATACACCGGCTTAGAAGACCACGTTCCAAATTTTTAGATTCGTTCCACAGCCGAATGGATTGAACAATGCATTTTTACACGTATAAACACGTATAAAATGGCTAAGAAGATCAAATTTCCAAATTTTTAGATTTCGTTCCTTAGCGGGTGAAATTGAATACAAATGCATTTTTACACGTATAAACTCGTATAAACCGGCTTGGAAGTCCAAATTTTGAAATTTTTAGATTTCGTTCCATAGCGGGTGGAATTGAATACAACTGCATTTATACACTTATAAATACGTATAAAATGGCTAAGAAGTTCAAATTTCCAAATTTTGATTTCGTTCCATAACCGGGTGTATTGAATTCAAATGCATTTTTACACGTATACACACGTATAAAATGGCTAAGAAGTCCAAATTTCAAATTTTTAGATGTTGTTCCATAACCGGCTGTATTGAATTCATATGCATTTTTACGCGTATAAAGACGTATAAAATGGCTAAGAAGTTCAAATTTCCAAATTTTTAGATTTCGTTCCATAGCGGGTGCAATTGAAAACAAATGCATTTTGACACGTATAAACACGTATAAAAAGGCAAAGAAGTTCAAATTTCCAAATTTTTAGATTTCGTTCCATAACCGGGTGTATTGAATTCAAATGCATTTTTACACGTATAAACACGTATAAAATGGCTAAGAATTCCAAATTTCAAATTTTTAGATTTCGTTCCATAACCGGGTGTATTGAATTCATATGCATTTTTACGCGTATAAACACGTATAAACCGGCTTAGAAGTCCAAATTTTCAAATTTTTAGAATTCGTTCCATAGCCGGGTGGATTGAATTCATATGCATTTTTACACTTATATACACGTATAAAATGGCTAAGAAGTTCAAATTTTCAAATTTTTGATTTCGTTCCATAACCGGGTGTATTGAATTTGAATGCATTTTTACACGTATAAGACGTATACACCGGCTTAGAAGACCACGTTCCAAATTTTTAGATTTCTTTCCACGCCGGATGGATTGAATACAAATGCATTTTTACACGTATAAACACGTATAAAATGGCTAAAAAGTTCTAATTTCCAAATTTTTAGATTTCGTTCCATAACCGGGTGTATTGAATTCAAATGCATTTTTACACGTATAAACACGTATAAAATGGCTAAGAAGTTCAAATTTCCATATTTTTAGATTTCGTTCCATAACCGGGTGGAATTGAATACAAATGCATTTTTACACGTATAAACACGTAAAATGGCTAAAAAGTTCTAATTTCCAAATTTTTAGATTTCGTTCCATAACCGGGTGTATTGAATTCAAATGCATTTTCACACGTATAAACACGTATAAACCGGCTTAGAAGTCCAAATTTTCAAATTTTTAGATTTCGTTCCATAACCGGCTGTATTGAATTCAAATGCATTTTACCACGTATAAACACGTATCAAAATGTCTAAGAAGCAACAAATTTCAAATTTTTCATTTCGTTACATAACCGGTGTATTGATTCCTAGCATTTTACGCGTATAAACACGTTAATTCTTAAAAATGGCCCTAAGAGTCAAATTTCAAATTTTAGATTTCGTTTCCATAACCGGGTGTATTGAATCAAATGCATTTTACAGTATACACACGTATAAAATGGCTAAGAAGCCCAAATTTAAAATTTTTAGATTTCGTTCAGAAACCGCGTGTATTGAATTAATATGCATTTTTAGCGTATAAACACGTATTAAAATGGCTAAGAAGTTCAAATTTTCAAATTTTTAGATTCGCCCCCCCCTTCATAACCTCGGTATGAATTCATATGCATTTTTACGCTATAAACCACGGTATAAATGGCTCTAAGAAGTTCAATTTCCAAATTTTAGATTTCGTTCCTTAGCTGTGGACTTGAAACCAAATGCATTTATACAACACTATAACACCCACGTATAAAATGGCTAAGAAGTTCACAATTTTCAAATTTTTAGATTTCGTTCCATACCGGGTGTATTGAATTCAAATGCATTTTTTACACGTATAAACACGTATAAAATGGCTAAGAAATCCAAATTTCAAATTTTTAGATTTTGTTCCATAACCGGGTGTATTGAATTCATATGCATTTTTACGCGTATAAACACGTATAAAATGGCTAAGAAGTTCAAATTTTCAAATTTTTGATTTCGTTCCATAACCGGGTGTATTGAATTTAAATGCATTTTTACACGTATAAACACGTATACACCGGCTTAGAAGACCACGTTCCAAATTTTTAGATTTCGTTCCACAGCCGAATGGATTGAACACAAATGCATTTTTACACGTATAAACACGTATAAAATGGCTAAGAAGATCAAATTTCCAAATTTTTAGATTTCGTTCCTTAGCGGGTGAAATTGAATACAAATGCATTTTTACACGTATAAACTCGTATAAACCGGCTTGGAAGTCCAAATTTTGAAATTTTTAGATTTCGTTCCATAGCGGGTGGAATTGAATACAACTGCATTTATACACTTATAAATACGTATAAAATGGCTAAGAAGTTCAAATTTCCAAATTTTTGATTTCGTTCCATAACCGGGTGTATTGAATTCAAATGCATTTTTACACGTATACACACGTATAAAATGGCTAAGAAGTCCAAATTTCAAATTTTTAGATGTTGTTCCATAACCGGCTGTATTGAATTCATATGCATTTTTACGCGTATAAAGACGTATAAAATGGCTAAGAAGTTCAAATTTCCAAATTTTAGATTTCGTTCCATAGCGGGTGCAATTGAAAACAAATGCATTTTGACACGTATAAACACGTATAAAAAGGCAAAGAAGTTCAAATTTCCAAATTTTTAGATTTCGTTCCATAACCGGGTGTATTGAATTCAAATGCATTTTTACACGTATAAACACGTATAAAATGGCTAAGAATTCCAAATTTCAAATTTTTAGATTTCGTTCCATAACCGGGTGTATTGAATTCATATGCATTTTTACGCGTATAAACACGTATAAACCGGCTTAGAAGTCCAAATTTTCAAATTTTTAGAATTCGTTCCATAGCCGGGTGGATTGAATTCATATGCATTTTTACACTTATATACACGTATAAAATGGCTAAGAAGTTCAAATTTTCAAATTTTTGATTTCGTTCCATAACCGGGTGTATTGAATTTGAATGCATTTTTACACGTATAAAGACGTATACACCGGCTTAGAAGACCACGTTCCAAATTTTTAGATTTCTTTCCACAGCCGGATGGATTGAATACAAATGCATTTTTACACGTATAAACACGTATAAAATGGCTAAAAAGTTCTAATTTCCAAATTTTTAGATTTCGTTCCATAACCGGGTGTATTGAATTCAAATGCATTTATACACGTATAAACACGTATAAAATGGCTAAGAAGTTCAAATTTCCATATTTTTAGATTTCGTTCCATAACCGGGTGGAATTGAATACAAATGCATTTTTACACGTATAAACACGTATAAAATGGCTAAAAAGTTCTAATTTCCAAATTTTTAGATTTCGTTCCATAACCGGGTGTATTGAATTCAAATGCATTTTCACACGTATAAACACGTATAAACCGGCTTAGAAGTCCAAATTTTCAAATTTTTAGATTTCGTTCCATAACCGGCTGTATTGAATTCATATGCATTTTTACGCGTATAAAAACGTATAAAATGGCTAAAAAGTTCTAATTTCCAAATTTTTAGATTTCGTTCTATAGCGGTTTGAATTGAAAACAAATGCATTTATACACGTATAAACACGTATAAACCGGCTTAGAAGTCCAAATTTTCAAATTTTTAGAATTCGTTCCATAGCTGGGTGGATTGAATTCATATGCATCTTTACACTTATATACACGTATAAAATGGCTAAAAAGTTCTAATTTCCAAATTTTTAGAATTCGTTCCATAACCGGGTGTATTGAATTCAAATGCATTTTTACACGTATAAACACGTATAAAATGGCTAAGAAGTTCAAATTTCCATATTTTTAGATTTCGTTCCATAACCGGGTGGAATTGAATACAAATGCATTTTTACACGTATAAACACGTATTAAATGGCTAAGAAGATCAAATTTCCAAATTTTTAGATTTAGTTCCTTAGCGGGTGAAATTGAATACAAATGCATTTTTACACGTATAAACACGTATAAACCGGCTTGGAAGTCGAAATTTTGAAATTTTTAGATTTCGTTCCACAGCCGGATGGATTGAATACAAATGCATTTTCACACGTATAAACACGTATAAACAGGCTTAGAAGTCCAAATTTTCAAATTTTTATATTTCGTTCTATAACCGGCTGTATTGAATTCATATGCATTTTTACGCGTATAAACACGTATAAAATGGCTAAAAAGTCCAAATTTCAAATTTTTAGATTTCGTTCCATAACCGGGTGTATTGAATTCATATGCATTTTTACGCGTATAAACACGTATTAAATGGCTAAGAAGTTCAAATTACCAAATTTTTAGATTTCGTTCCATAGCGGGTGGAATTGAAAACAAATGCATTTTCACACGTATAAACACGTATAAAATGGCTAAGAATTCCAAATTTCAAATTTTTAAATTTCGTTCCATAACCGGGTGTATTTAATTCATATGCATTTTCACACGTATAAACACGTATAAACAGGCTTAGAAGTCCAAATTTTCAAATTTTTATATTTCGTTCCATAACCGGGTGTATTGAATTCAAATGCATTTTTACACGTATAAACACGTATAAAATGGCTAAGAAGTCCAAATTTCAAATTTTAGATTTCGTTCCATAACCGGGTGTATTGAATTCATATGCATTTTTACGCGTATAAACACGTATAAAATGGCTAAGAAGTTCAAATTTCCAAATTTTTAGATTTCGTTCCATAACCGGGTGTATTGAATTCAAATGCATTTTTACACGCATAAACACGTATAAACCGGCTTGGAAGTCCAAATTTTGAAATTTTTAGATTTCGTTCCATAGCGGGTGGAATTGAATACAACTGCATTTTTACACTTATAAACACGTATAAAATGGCTAAGAAGTTCAAATTTCCAAATTTTTAGATTTCGTTCCGTAACCGGGTGGAATTGAATACAAATGCATTTTCACACGTATAAACACGTATAAACCGGCTTAGAAGTCCAAATTTTCAAATTTTTAGAATTCGTTCCATAGCCGGGTGGATTGAATTCATATGCATTTTTACACTTATATACACGTATAAAATGGCTACGAAGTTCAAATTTTCAAATTTTTAGATTTTGTTCCATAACCGGCTGTATTAAATTCATATGGATTTTTACGCGTATAAACACGTATAAAATGGCTAAGAAGTTCAAATTTTCAAATTTTTGATTTCGTTCCATAACCGGGTGTATTGAATTCAAATGCATTTTTACACGTATACACACGTATAAAATGGCTAAGAAGTTCAAATTTTCAAATTTTTAGATTTCGTTCCATAGCGGTTGGAATTGAAAACAAATGCATTTATACACGTATAAACACGTATAAAATGGCTAAGAATTCCAAATTTCAAATTTTTAAATTTCGTTCCATAACCGGGTGTATTTAATTCATATGCATTTTCACACGTATAAACACGTATAAACAGGCTTAGAAATCCAAATTTTCAAATTTTTATATTTCGTTCCATAACCGGCTGTATTGAATTCATATGCATTTTTACGCGTATAAAAACATATAAATGGCTAAAAAGTTCTAATTCCAATTTTTAGATTTCGTTCCATAGCGGTTGGAATTGAAAACAAATGCATTTATACACGTATAAACACGTATAAACCGGCTTAGAAGTCCAAATTTTCAAATTTTTAGAATTCGTTCCATAGCTGGGTGGATTGAATTCATATGCATCTTTACACTTATATACACGTATAAAATGGCTAACAAGTTTAAATTTTCAAATTTTTGATTACGTTCCATAACCGGGTGTATTGAATTTAAATGCATTTTTACACGTATAAACACGTATACACCGGCTTAGAAGACCACGTTTCCAAATTTTTAGATTTCGTTCCACAGCGGGTGGAATTGAATACAACTGCATTTATACACTTATAAATACGTATAAAATGGCTAAGAAGTTCAAATTTCCAAATTTTTGATTTCGTTCCATAACCGGGTGTATTGAATTCAAATGCATTTTTACACGTATAAACACGTATAAAATAGCTAAGAAGATCAAATTTCCAAATTTTTAGATTTCGTTCCATAGCGGGTGTATTTAATTCATATGCATTTTCACACGTATAAACACGTATAAACAGGCTTAGAAGTCCAAATTTTCAAATTTTTATATTTCGTTCCATAACCGGCTGTATTGAATTCATATGCATTTTTACGCGTATAAACACGTATAAACCGGCTTGGAAGTCGAAATTTTGAAGTTTTTAGATTTCGTTCCACAGCCGGATGGATTGAATACAAATGCATTTTTACACGTATAAACACGTATTAAATGGCTAAGAAGTTCAAATTACCAAATTTTTAGATTTCGTTCCATAGAGGGTGGAATTGAAAACAAATGCATTTTCACACGTATAAACACGTATAAAATGGCTAAGAATTCCAAATTTCAAATTTTTAAATTTCGTTCCATAACCGGGTGTATTTAATTCATATGCATTTTCACACGTATAAACACGTATAAACAGGCTTAGAAATCCAAATTTTCAAATTTTTATATTTCGTTCCATAACCGGCTGTATTGAATTCATATGCATTTTTACGCGTATAAACACGTTTAAAATGGCTAAAAAGTTCTAATTTCCAAATTTTTAGATTTCGTTCCATAGCGGTTGGAATTGAAAACAAATGCATTTATACACGTATAAACACGTATAAAATGGATAAGAAGATCAAATTTCCAAATTTTTAGATTTCGTTCCTTAGCGGGTGGAGTTGAATACAAATGCATTTTCACACGTATAAACACGTATAAACCGGCTTAGAAGTCCAAATTTTCAAATTTTTAGAATTCGTTCCATAGCCGGGTGGATTGAATTCATATGCATTTTTACACTTATATACACGTATAAAATGGCTAAGAAGTTCAAATTTTCAAATTTTTGATTTCGTTCCATAACCGGGTGTATTGAATTCAAATGCATTTTACACGTATACACACGTATAAAATGGCTAAGAAGTCCAAATTTCAAATTTTTAGATTTTGTTCCATAACCGGCTGTATTGAATTCATATGCATTTTTACGCGTATAAACACGTATAAAATGGCTAAGAAGTTCAAATTTCCAAATTTTTAGATTTCGTTCCATAGCGGGTGCAAATGAAAACAAATGCATTTTGATACGTATAAACACGTAAAAAATGGCAAAGAAGTTCAAATTTCCAAATTTTTAGATTTCGTTCCATAACCGGGTGTATTGAATTCAAATGCATTTTTACACGTTTAAACACGTATAAAATGGCTAAGAAATCCAAATTTCAAATTTTTAGATTTCGTTCCATAACCGCGTGTATTGAATTCATATGCATTTTTACGCGTATAAACACGTATAAAATGGCTAAGAAGTTCAAATTTTCAAATTTTTAGATTTCGTTCCATAACCGGGTGTATTGAATTCAAATGCATTTTTACACGTATACACACGTATAAAATGGCTAAGAAGCCCAAATTTCAAATTTTTAGATTTCGTTCCATAACCGCGTGTATTGAATTCATATGCATTTTACGCGTATAAACACTTATAAATGCTAAGAAGTTCAAATTTTCAAATTTTTAGATTTCGTTCCATAACCTCGTGTATTGAATTCATATGCATTTTTACGCGTATAAACACGTATAAAATGGCTAAGAAGTTCAAATTTCCAAATTTTTAGATTTCGTTCCATAGCGGTTGGAATTGAAAACAAATGCATTTATACACATATAAACACGTATAAAATGGCTAAGAAGTTCAAATTTTCAAATTTTTAAATTTCGTTCCATAACCGGGTGTATTGAATTCAAATGCATTTTTACACGTATAAACACGTATAAAATGGATAAGAAGTTCAAATTTCCAAATTTTTAGATTTCGTTCCATAACCGGGTGTATTGAATTCAAATGCATTTTTACACGTATAAACGCGTATAAAATGGCTAAGAAATCTAAATTTCAAATTTTTAGATTTCGTTCCATAACCGGGTGTATTGAATTCATATGCATTTTTACGCGTAAAACACGTATAAAATGGCTAAGAAGTTCAAATTTTCAAATTTTTAGATTTCGTTCCATAACCTCGTGTATTGATTCATATGCATTTTTACGCGTATAAACACGTATAAAAGGCTAAGAAGTTCAAATTTCCAAATTTTTAGATTTCGTTCCATAGCGGTTGGAATTGAAAACAAATGCATTTATACACATATAAACACGTATAAAATGGCTAAGAAGTTCAAATTTTCAAATTTTTAAATTTCGTTCCATAACCGGGTGTATTGAATTCAAATGCATTTTTACACGTATAAACACGTATAAAATGGATAAGAAGTTCAAATTTCCAAATTTTTAGATTTCGTTCCATAACCGGGTGTATTGAATTCAAATGCATTTTTACACGTATAAACGCGTATAAATGGCTAAGAAATCCTAAATTTCAAATTTTTAGATTTCGTTCCATAACCGGGTGTATTGAATTCATATGCATTTTTACGCGTATAAAACGTATAAAATGGCTAAGAAGGTTCAAATTTCCAAATTTTTAGATTTCGTTCCATAACCGGGTGTATTGAATTCATATGCATTTTTACGCGTATAAACACGTATAAAATGGCTAAGAAGTTCAAATTTTCAAATTTTTGATTTCGTTCCATAACCGGGTGTATTGAATTTAAATGCATTTTTACACGTATAAACACGTATACACCGGCTCAGAAGACCACGTTCCAAATTTTTAGATTTCGTTCCACAGCCGAATGGATTGAACACAAATGCATTTTTACACGTATAAACACGTATAAAATGGCTAAGAAGATCAAATTTCCAAATTTTTAGATTTCGTTCCTTAGCGGGTGAAATTGAATACAAATGCATTTTTACACGTATAAACACGTATAAACCGGCTTGGAAGTCCAAATTTGAAATTTTTAGATTTCGTTCCATAGCGGGTGGAATTGAATACAACTGCATTTATACACTTATAAATACGTATAAAATGGCTAAGAAGTTCAAATTTCCAAATTTTTGATTTCGTTCCATAACCGGGTGTATTGAATTCAAATGCATTTTTACACGTATACACACGTATAAAATGGCTAAGAAGTCCAAATTTCAAATTTTTAGATGTTGTTCCATAACCGGCTGTATTGAATTCATATGCATTTTTACGCGTATAAGACGTATAAAATGGCTAAGAAGTTCAAATTTCCAAATTTTTAGATTACGTTCCATAGCGGGTGCAATTGAAAACAAATGCATTTTGACACGTATAAACACGTATAAAAAGGCAAAGAAGTTCAAATTTCCAAATTTTTAGATTTCGTTCCATACCGGGTGTATTGAATTCAAATGCATTTTACACGTATAAACACGTATAAAATGGCTAAGAATTCCAAATTTCAAATTTTTAGATTTCGTTCCATAACCGGGTGTATTGAATTCATATGCATTTTTACGCGTATAAACACGTATAAAATGGCTAAGAAGTTCAAATTTTCAAATTTTTAGATTTCGTTCCATAACCGGGTGTATTGAATTCATATGCATTTGTACGCGTATAAACACGTATAAAATGGCTAAGAAGTTCAAATTTTCAAATTTTTGATTTCGTTCCATAACCGGGTGTATTTAATTCAAATGCATTTTTACACGTATACACACGTATAAAATGGCTAAAAAGTTCTAATTTCCAAATTTTTAGATTTCGTTCCATAGCGGTTGGAATTGAAAACAAATGCATTTATACACGTATAAACACGTATAAACCGGCTTAGAAGTCCAAATTTTCAAATTTTTAGAATTCGTTCCATAGCCGGGTGGATTGAATTCATATGCATTTTTACACTTATATACACGTATAAAATGGCTAAGAAGTTCAAATTTTCAAATTTTTGATTTCGTTCCATAACCGGGTGTATTGAATTTAAATGCATTTTTACACGTATAAACACGTATACACCGGCTTAGAAGACCACGTTCCAAATTTTTAGATTTCGTTCCACAGCCGGATGGATTGAATACAAATGCATTTTTACACGTATAAACACGTATAAAATGGCTAAAAAGTTCTAATTTCCAAATTTTTAGATTTCGTTCCATAACCGGGTGTATTGAATTCAAATGCATTTATACACGTATAAACACGTATAAAATGGCTAAGAAGATCAAATTTCCAAATTTTTAGATTTCGTTCCTTAGCGGGTGGAATTGAAAATAAATGCATTTATACACGTATAAAGACGTATAAAATGGCTAAGAAGATCAAATTTCCAAATTTTTAGATTTCGTTCCTTAGCGGGTGGAATTGAATACAAATGCATTTTCACACGTATAAACACGTATAAACCGGCTTAGAAGTCCAAATTTTCAAATTTTTAGAATTCGTTCCATAGCCGGGTGGATTGAATTCATATGCATTTTTACACTTATATACACGTATAAAATGGCTAAGAAGTTCAAATTTTCAAATTTTTGATTTCGTTCCATAACCGGGTGTATTGAATTTAAATGCATTTTTACACGTATAAACACGTATACACCGGCTTAGAAGACCACGTTCCAAATTTTTAGATTTCGTTCCACAGCCGGATGGATTGAATACAAATGCATTTTTACACGTATAAACACGTATAAAATGGCTAAAAAGTTCTAATTTCCAAATTTTTAGATTTCGTTCCATAACCGGGTGTATTGAATTCAAATGCATTTATACACGTATAAACACGTATAAAATGGCTAAGAAGATCAAATTTCCAAATTTTTAGATTTCGTTCCTTAGCGGGTGGAATTGATACAAATGCATTTCACACGTATAAACACGTATAAACCGGCTTAGAAGTCCAAATTTTCAAATTTTAGAATTCGTTCCATAGCTGGGTGGATTGAATTCATATGCATCTTTACACTTATATACACGTAAAATGGGTAACAAGTTTAAATTTTCAAATTTTTGATTTCGTTCCATAACCGGGTGTATTGAATTTAAATGCATTTTTACACGTATAAACACGTATACACCGGCTTAGAAGACCACGTTTCCAATTTTTAGATTTCGTTCCACAGCCGGATGGATTGAATACAAATGCATTTTTACACGTATAAACACGTATAAAATGCTAAAAAGTTTAATTTCCAAATTTTTAGATTTCGTTCCTAACGGGTGTATTGAATTCAAATGCATTATACACGTATAAACCGTATAAATGGCTAAGAAGATCAAATTTCCAAATTTTTAGATTTCGTTCCTTACGGGTGGAATTGAATACAAATGCATTTTCACACGTTAACACGTATAAACGCTTAGAAGTCCAAATTTTCAAATTTTTAGAATTCGTTCCATAGCTGGGTGGATTGATTCATATGCATCTTTACACTTATATACACGTAAAATGGGTTAACAGTTTAAATTTTCAAATTTTTGATTTCGTTCCATAACCGGGTGTTATTGAATTTAAATGCATTTTTACACGTATAAACACGTATACACCGGCTTAGAAGACCACGTTTCCAATTTTTAGATTTCGTTCCACAGCCGGATGGATTGAATACAAATGCATTTTACACGTATAAACACGTAAAAATGGCTAAGAAGATCAAAGTTCCAAATTTTTAGATTTCGTTCCATAGCGGGTGTATTTAATTCATATGCATTTTCACACGTTATAAACACGTATAAACAGGCTTAGAAGTCAAATTTTCAAATTTTTATATTTCGTTCCATAACCGGCTGTATTAATTCATATGCATTTTTACGCGTATAAACCGTATAAACCGGCTTGGAAGTCGAAATTTTGAAGTTTTAGATTTCGTTCCACAGCCGATGGATTGAATACAATGCATTTTACACGTATAACACGTATTAAATGGCTAAGAAGTTCAAATTACCAATTTTTAGATTTCGTTCCATAGCGGTGGAATTGAAAACAATGCATTTTCACACGTATAAACACGTATAAAATGGCTAAGAATTCAAATTTCAAATTTTTAAATTCGTTCCATAACCGGGTGTATTTAATTCATATGCATTTTCACACGTATAAACACGTATACACAGGCTTAGAAATCCAAATTTTCAAATTTTTATATTTCGTTCCATAACCGGCTGTATTGAATTCATATGCATTTTTACGCGTATAAACACGTTTAAAATGGCTAAAAAGTTCTAATTTCCAAATTTTTAGATTTCGTTCCATAGCGGTTGGAATTGAAAACAAATGCATTTATACACGTATAAACACGTATAAAATGGATAAGAAGATCAAATTTCCAAATTTTTAGATTTCGTTCCTTAGCGGGTGGAGTTGAATACAAATGCATTTTCACACGTATAAACACGTATAAACCGGCTTAGAAGTCCAAATTTTCAAATTTTTAGAATTCGTTCCATAGCCGGGTGGATTGAATTCATATGCATTTTTACACTTATATACACGTATAAAATGGCTAAGAAGTTCAAATTTTCAAATTTTTGATTTCGTTCCATAACCGGGTGTATTGAATTCAAATGCATTTTTACACGTATACACACGTATAAAATGGCTAAGAAGTCCAAATTTCAAATTTTTAGATTTTGTTCCATAACCGGCTGTATTGAATTCATATGCATTTTTACGCGTATAAACACGTATAAAATGGCTAAGAAGTTCAAATTTCCAAATTTTTAGATTTCGTTCCATAGCGGGTGCAATTGAAAACAAATGCATTTTGATACGTATAAACACGTAAAAAATTGGCAAAGAAGTTCAAATTTCCAAATTTTTAGATTTCGTTCCATAACCGGGTGTATTGAATTCAAATGCATTTTTACACGTTTAAACACGTATAAAATGGCTAAGAAATCCAAATTTCAAATTTTTAGATTTCGTTCCATAACCGCGTGTATTGAATTCATATGCATTTTTACGCGTATAAACACGTATAAAATGGCTAAGAAGTTCAAATTTTCAAATTTTAGATTTCGTTTCATAACCGGGTGTATTGAATTCAAATGCATTTTTACACGTATACACACGTATAAAATGGCTAAGAAGCCCAAATTTCAAATTTTAGATTTCGTTCCATAACCGCGTGTATTGAATTCATATGCATTTTTACGCGTATAAACACGTATAAAATGGCTAAGAAGTTCAAATTTTCAAATTTTTAGATTTCGTTCCATAACCTCGTGTATTGAATTCATATGCATTTTTACGCGTATAAACACGTATAAAATGGCTAAGAAGTTCAAATTTCCAAATTTTTAGATTTCGTTCCATAGCGGTTGGAATTGAAAACAAATGCATTTTTACACGTATAAACGCGTATAAAATGGCTAAGAAATCCAAATTTCAAATTTTTAGATTTCGTTCCATAACCGGGTGTATTGAATTCATATGCATTTTACGCGTATAAACACGTATAAAATGGCTAAGAAGTTCAAATTTCCAAATTTTTAGATTTCGTTCCATAACCGGGTGTATTGAATTCATATGCATTTTTACGCGTATAAACACGTATAAAATGGCTAAGAAGTTCAAATTTTCAAATTTTTGATTTCGTTCCATAACCGGGTGTATTGAATTTAAATGCATTTTTACACGTATAAACACGTATACACCGGCTTAGAAGACCACGTTCCAAATTTTTAGATTTCGTTCCACAGCCGAATGGATTGAACACAAATGCATTTTTACACGTATAAACACGTATAAAATGGCTAAGAAGATCAAATTTCCAAATTTTTAGATTTCGTTCCTTAGCGGGTGAAATTGATACAAATGCATTTTTACACGTATAAACACGTATAAACCGGCTTGGAAGTCCAAATTTTGAAATTTTTAGATTTCGTTCCATAACCGGGTGTATTGAATTTAAATGCATTTTTACACGTATAAACACGTATACACCGGCTTAGAAGACCACGTTCCAAATTTTTAGATTTCGTTCCACAGCCGAATGGATTGAACACAACTGCATTTATACACTTATAAATACGTATAAAATGGCTAAGAAGTTCAAATTTCCAAATTTTTGATTTCGTTCCATAACCGGGTGTATTGAATTCAAATGCATTTTACACGTGTACACACGTATAAATGGCTAAGAAGTCCAAATTTCAAATTTTTAGATGTTGTTCCATAACCGGCTGTATTGAATTCATATGCATTTTACGCGTATAAGACGTATAAAATGGCTAAGAAGTTCAAATTTCCAAATTTTTAGATTACGTTCCATAGCGGGTGCAATTGAAAACAAATGCATTTTGACACGTATAAACACGTATAAAAAGGCAAAGAAGTTCAAATTTCCAAATTTTTAGATTTCGTTCCATAACCGGGTGGATTGAATTCAAATGCATTTTTACACGTATAAACACGTATAAAATGGCTAGAATTCCAAATTTCAAATTTTTAGATTTCGTTCCATAACCGGGTGTATTGAATTCATATGCATTTTACGCGTATAAACACGTATAAAATGGCTAAGAAGTTCAAATTTTCAAATTTTTAGATTTCGTTCCATAACCGGGTGTATTGAATTCATATGCATTTGTACGCGTATAAACACGTATAAAATGGCTAAGAAGTTCAATTTTCAAATTTTTGATTTCGTTCCATAACCGGTGTATTTAATTCAAATGCATTTTTACACGTATACACACGTATAAAATGGCTAAAAGTTCTAATTTCCAAATTTTTAGATTTCGTTCCATAGCGGTTGGAATTGAAAACAAATGCATTTATACACGTATAAACACGTATAAACCGGCTTAGAAGTCCAAATTTTCAAATTTTTAGAATTCGTTCCATAGCCGGGTGGATTGAATTCATATGCATTTTTTAACAACTTATATACACGTATAAAATGGCTAAAGAAGTTCAAATTTTCAAATTTTTGATTTCGTTCCTAACCGGGTTGTAATGGAATTTAAATGCATTTTACCACGTATAAACACGTATACACAGGCTTAGAAGACCACGTTCCAAATTTTTAGAGTTCGTTCCACAGCCGGATGGAGTGAATACAAATGCATTTTTGCTACACGTCTAAGACACGTATAAAATGGCTAAGAAAGTTCTATTATTTCCAAAAAATTTTTTAGATTCGTTCCATAACCGGGTGTATTGAATTCAAATGCCTTTATAACACGTTATAAAACACGTATAAAATGGCTAAGAAGATCAAATTTCCAAATTTTAGATTTCGTTCCTAGCGGGTGGAATTGAAACAAATGCATTTATACACGTATAAACACGTATAAAATGGCTAGAAGATCAAATTTCCAAATTTTTAGATTTCGTTCCTTAGCGGGTGGAATTGAATACAAATGCATTTTCACACGTATAACACGTATAAACCGGCTAGAAGTCCAAATTTTCAAATTTTTGAATTCTTCCATAGCCGGGTGGATTGAATTCATATGCATTTTTAACACTTATATACACGTATAAATGGCTAAGAAGTTCAATTTTCAAATTTTTGATTCGTTCCATAACCGGGTGTATTGAATTTAAATGCATTTTTACACGTATAAACGATACACCGCTTAGAAGACCACTTCCAAATTTTTAGATTTCGTTCCACCCCGGATGGATTGAATACAATGCATTTTTACACGTATAAACACGTATAAAATGGCTAAAAGTTCTAATTTCCAAATTTTTAGATTTCGTTCCATAAGCCGGGTGTATTGAATTCAAATGCCATTTATACACGTATAACACGTAATAAAATGGCTAAGAAGATCAAATTTCCAAATTTTTAGATTTCGTTCCTTAGCGGGTGGAATTGAATACAAATGCATTTTCACACGTATAAACACGTATAAACCGGCTTAGAAGTCCAAATTTTCAAATTTTAGAATTCGTTCCATAGCCGGTGGATTGAATTCATATGCATTTTTACACTTATATACACGTATAAAATGGCTAAGAAGTTCAAATTTTTCAAATTTTGATTTCGTTCCATAACCGGGTGTATTGAATTTAAATGCATTTTTACACGTATAACACGTATACACGGCTTAGAAGCCACGTTCCAAATTTTTAGATTTCGTTCCACAGCCGGATGGATTGAATACAAATGCATTTTTACACGTATAAACACGTATAAAATGGCTAAAAAGTTCTAAATTTCCAAATTTTTAGATTCGTTCCATAACCGGGTGTATTGAATTCAAATGCATTTTAACACGTATAAACACGTATAAAATGGCTAAGAAGTTCAAATTTCCAATATTTTAGATTTCGTTCCATAACCGGGGTGGAATTGAATACAAATGCATTTTCACACGTATAAACACGTATAAAACCGGCTTAGAAGTCAAATTTTCAAATTTTAGAATTCGTTCCATAGCCGGTGGATTGAATTCAATGCATTTTTACACGTATATACACGTATAAAATGGCTAAGAATTCAAATTTCAATTTTAGATTTTGTTCCATAACCGGCTGTATTAAATTCATATGGATTTTTAACGCGTATAAACACGTATAAAATGGCTAAGAAGTTCAAATTTTCAAAATTTTTGATTTCGTTCCATAACCGGGTGTATTGAATTCAAATGCATTTTTACACGTATACACACGTATAAAATGGCTAGAAGTTTCAATTTTCAATTTTTAGATTTCGTTCCATAAGCGGTTGAATTGAACTACAAATGCATTTCACACGTATAAACACGTAAAACCGGCTTAAGAAGTGCAAATTTCCAAATTTTTAGATTTCGTTCCATAGCCGGCTGGAATTGAATTCAAATGCATTTTATACACGTATAAAAACGTATAAAATGGCTAAGAAGTCTAAATTTCCCAAATTTTAGATTTCGTTCCATATCGGGTTGGAATTGAATACAAATGCATTTATACACAGTATAACACGTATAAACCGGCTTAGAAGTCCAAATTTTCAAATTTTAGAATCGTTCCATAGGCTGGGTGGATTGAAAATTCATATGCATCTTTACACTTATATACCCGTATAAATGGCTATCAGAGTTCAAATTTCAAATTTTGATTGCGTTCCATAACCGGGTGTATTGAATTTAAATGCATTTTTACACGTATAAACACGTATACACCGGCTTAGAAGACCACGTTTCCAAATTTTTAGATTTCGTTCCACAGCCGGATGGATTTGAATACAAATGCATTTTTACACGTATAACCACGTATTAAATAATGGCCTAAGAAGATCTAAATTTCCGAAATTTTTAGATTTCGTTCCATAACCGGGTGTATTGAATTCAAATGCATTTTTACACTATAAACACTATAAAATTGGCTAAGAAGTTCAAATTTCCATATTTTTAGATTTCGTTCCATAACCGTGTGGAATTGAATACAATCATTTCACCGTATAAACACGTATAAACCGGCTAGAAGTCCAAATTTTCAAATTTTTAGAATTCGTTCCATAGCCGGTGGATTGAATTCATATGCATTTTTACACTTATATACACTATAAAATGGCTAAGAAGTTCAAATTTCCAATTTTTAGATTTTGTTCCATAACCGGCTGTATTGAATTCAAATGCATTTTATACACGTATACACGTATAAAATGGCTAAGAAGTCAAATTTCCAATTTTTAGATTTCGTTCCTAGCGGTGTATTGAATACAAATGCATTTTCACACGTATAAACACGTATAAACCGGCTAGAAGTCCAAATTTTCAATTTTAGAATTCGTTCCATAACCGGGTGATTGAATTCATATGCATTTTTACACTATACACGTATAAAATGGCTAAGAAGTTCAAATTTTCAAATTTTTGATTTCGTTCCATAACCGGGTGTATTGAATTAAATGCATTTTTACACGTATAACACGTATAAAATGGCTAGAAGCCACGTTCAAATTTTTAGATTTCGTTCCATAACCGGGTGGATTGAATACAATGCATTTTTACACGTATAAACACGTATAAATGGCTAAAAGTTCAAATTTCCAAATTTTTAGATTTCGTTCCATAACCGGTGTATTGAATTCAAATGCATTTTTACACGTATAAACACGTATAAAATGGCTAAGAAGTTCAAATTTCCAATTTTTAGATTTCGTTCCATAACCGGGTGAATTGAATCAAATGCATTTTCACACGTATAACACGTATAAAATGGCTAGAAGTCAAATTTTCAAATTTTTAGATTTCGTTCCATACCGGGTGGATTGAATTCATGCATTTTTACACGTATACACGTATAAAATGGCTAAGAAGTTCAAATTTCAATTTTTAGATTTTGTTCCATAACCGGCTGTATTAATTCATATGCATTTTTACGCGTATAAACACGTATAAAATGGCTAAGAAGTTCAAATTTTCAAATTTTTGATTTCGTTCCATAACCGGTGTATTGAATTCAATGCATTTTTACACGTATACACACGTATAAAATGGCTAAGAAGTTCAAATTTTCAAATTTTTAGATTTCGTTCCATAGCGGTTGGAATTGAATACAAATGCATTTACACGTATAAACACGTATAAACCGGCTTAAGAAGTGCAAATTTTCAAATTTTTAGATTTCGTTCCATAACCGGGTGTATTGAATTCATATGCATTTTTACGCGTATAAAACGTATAAAATGGCTAAAAGTTCTAAATTTCAAATTTTAGATTTCGTTCCATAGCGGGTTTGAATTGAAAACAATGCATTTTACACGTATAAACACGTATAAACCGGCTAGAAGTCCAAATTTTCAAATTTTTAGATTTCGTTCCATAGCTGGGTGGATTAAATTCATATGCATCTTTACACTTATATACACGTATAAAATGGCTAACACGTTTAAATTTTCAAATTTATGATTCGTTCCATAACCGGGTGTATGAATTTAAATGCATTTTTACACGTATAAACACGTATACACCGGCTAGAAGACCACGTTTCCAAATTTTTAGATTTCGTTCCACAGCCGGATGGATTGAATACAAATGCATTTTTACAACGTATAAACACGTATTAAATGGCTAAGAAGATCAATTTCCAAATTTTTAGATTTCGTTCCTTAGCGGGTGAAATTGAATACAAATGCATTTTTACACGTATAAACAACGTATAAACCGGCTTGGAAGTCGAAATTTTGAATTTTAGATTTCGTTCCACAGCGGATGGATTGAATACAAATGCATTTTTACACGTATAAACACGTATTAATGGCTAAGAAGTTCAACTTACCAAATTTTTAGATTTCGTTCCATAGGGGGGAATTGAACACAAATGCATTTTCACACGTATAAACACGTATAAATGGCTAAGAATTCCAAATTTCAAATTTTTAAATTTCGTTCCATACCCGGGTGTATTTAATTCATATGCATTTTCACACGTATAAAACAGTATAAAACAGGCTTAGAAGTCCAAATTTTCAAATTTTATATTCGTTCCATAACGGCTGTATTGAATTCCTATGCATTTTTTACGCGTATAAACACGTATAAAATGGCTAAAAAGTCAAATTTCAAATTTTAGATTTCGTTCCATAAACCGGGTGTATTGAATTATATGCATTTTTACGCGTATAAACACGTATTAAATGGCTAAGAAGTTCAAATTACAAATTTTTAGATTTCGTTCCATAGCGGGTGGAATTGAAAACAAATGCATTTTCACAACGTATAAACACGTATAAAATGGCTAAGAATTCCAATTTCAAATTTTTAAATTTCGTTCCATAACCGGGTGTATTTAATTCATATGCATTTCACCACGTATAAACACGTATAACAGGCTTAGAAGTCCAAATTTTTCAAATTTTTATATTTTCGTTCCATAACCGGGTGTATTGAATTCAAATGCATTTTTACAGTATAACCACGTATAAAATGGCTAAGAAGTCCAAATTTCAATAATTTTAGATTTCGTTCCATAACCGGGTGTTTATTGAATTCTATGCATTTTTACGCGTATAAACACGTATAAATGGCTAAGAACGTTCAAATTTCCAAATTTTAGATTCGTTCCATAACAGGGTGTACTTGAATCAAATGCATTTTACACGCATAACACGTATAAACCGGCTTGGAAGTCCAAATTTTGAAATTTTTAGATTTTCGTTCCATAGCGGGTGGAATTGAATACAACTGCATTTTTACACTTATAAACACGTATAAAATGGCTAAGAAGTTCAAATTTCCAAATTTTTGATTTCATTCCATAAACCGGGTGGAATTGAATACAAATGACATTTTCACACGTATAAACACGTATAAACCGGCTTAGAAGTCCAAATTTTCAAATTTTTAGAATCGTTCCATAGCCGGGTGGATTGAATTCATATGCATTTTTACACTTATATACACGTATAAATGGCTAAGAAGTTCAAATTTTCAAATTTTTAGATTTGTTCCATAACCGGCGTATTAAATTCATATGGATTTTTACGCGTATAAACACGTATAAAATGGCTAAGAAGTTCAAATTTCAAATTTTTGATTTCGTTCCATAACAGGGTGTATTGAATTCAAATGCATTTTTACACGTATACACACGTATAAAATGGCTAAGAAGTTCAATTTCAAATTTTTAGATTTCGTTCCATAACGGGTGATTGAATTAAATGCATTTTACACGTATAAACACGTATACACCGGCTTAGAAGACCACGTTCCAAATTTTAGATTTGTTCCACCGCCGAATGGATTGAAACAAATGCATTTTTACACGTATAAACACGTATAAAAATGGCTAAGAAGATCAAATTTCCAATTTTTAGATTTCGATTCATTAGCGGGTGAAATTGAATACAAATGCATTTTTACACGTATAAACACGTATAAACCGGCTTGAAGTCCAAATTTTAAATTTTTAGATTTCGTTCCATAGCGGGTGATTGAATACAACTGCATTTATACACTTATAAATACGTATAAATGGCTAGAAGTTCAAATTCCAAATTTTTGATTTCGTTCCATAACCGGGTGTATTGAATTCAAATGCATTTTTACACGTATACACACGTATAAAATGGCTAAGAAGTCCAAATTTCAAATTTTTAGATTTTGTTCCATAACCGCTGTATTAAATTCATATGCATTTTTACGCGTATAAACACGTATAAAATGGCTAAGAAGTTCAATTTTCAAATTTTTGATTTCGTTCCATAACCGGGTGTATTGAATTCAAATGCATTTTTACACGTATACACACGTATAAAATGGCTAAGAAGTTCAAATTTTCAAATTTTTAGATTTCGTTCCATAGCGGTTGGAATTGAAAACAAATGCATTTTACCGTATAAACACGTATAAAATGGCTAAGAAGTCAAATTTCCAAATTTTTAGATTTCGTTCCTTAGCGGGTGGAATTGAATACAAATGCATTTTCACACGTATAAACACGTATAAACCGGCTTAGAAGTACAAATTTCAAATTTTTAGATTTCGTTCCATAACCGGGTGTATTGAATTCATATGCATTTGTACGCGTATAAACACGTATAAAATGGCTAAGAAGTTCAAATTTTCAAATTTTTGATTTCGTTCCATAACCGGGTGTATTTAATTCAAATGCATTTTTACACGTATACACACGTATAAAATGGCTAAAAAGTTCTAATTTCCAAATTTTTAGATTTCGTTCCATAGCGGTTGGAATTGAAAACAAATGCATTTATACACGTATAAACACGTATAAACCGGCTTAGAAGTCCAAATTTTCAAATTTTTAGAATTCGTTCCATAGCCGGGTGGATTGAATTCATATGCATTTTTACACTTATATACACGTATAAAATGGCTAAGAAGTTCAAATTTTCAAATTTTTGATTTCGTTCCATAACCGGGTGTATTGAATTTAAATGCACACGTACACAGGCTTACAAGACCACGTTCCAAATTTTTAGATTTCGTTCCACAGCCGGATGGATTGAATACAAATGCATTTTTACACGTATAAACACGTATAAAATGGCTAAAAAGTTCTAATTTCCAAATTTATAGATTTCGATCCATAGCGGTTGGAATTGAAAACAAATGCATTTATACACGTATAAACACGTATAAAATGGCTAAGAAGATCAAATTTCCAAATTTTTAGTTTTCGTTCCTTAGCGGGTGGAATTGAATACAAATGCATTTTCACACGTATAAACACGTATAAACCGGCTTAGAAGTCCAAATTTTCAAATTTTTAGAATTCGTTCCATAGCCGGGTGGATTGAATTCATATGCATTTTTACACTTATATACACGTATAAAATGGCTAAGAAGTTCAAATTTTCAAATTTTTAGATTTTGTTCCATAACCGGCTGTATTAAATTCATATGGATTTTTACGCGTATAAACACGTATAAAATGGCTAAGAAGTTCAAATTTTCAAATTTTTGATTTCGTTCCATAACCGGGTGTATTGAATTCAAATGCATATTTACACGTATACACACGTATAAAATGGCTAAGAAGTTCAAATTTTCAAATTTTTAGATTTCGTTCCATAGCGGTTGGAATTGAAAACAAATGCATTTATACACGTATAAAACGTATAAAATGGCTAAGAAATTCAAATTTCCAAATTTTTAGATTTCGTTCCATAGCGGGTTGAATTGACTACAAATGCATTTTCACACGTATAAACACGTATAAACCGGCTTAGAAGTCCAAATTTTCAATTTTTAGATTTCGTTCCATAACCGGCTGTATTGAATTCATATGCATTTTTACGCGTATAAAAACGTATAAAATGGCTAAAAAGTTCTAATTTCCAAATTTTTGGATTTCGTTCCATAGCGGTTGGAATTGAAAACAAATGCATTTATACACGTATAAACACGTATAAACCGGCTTAGAAGTCCAAATTTTCAAATTTTTAGAATTCGTTCCATAGCTGGGTGGATTGAATTCATATGCATCTTTACACTTATATACACGTATAAAATGGCTAACAAGTTTAAATTTTCAAATTTTTGATTTCGTTCCATAACCGGGTGTATTGAATTCATATGCATTTGTACGCGTATAAACACGTATAAATGGCTAAGAAGTTCAAATTTTCAAATTTTTGATTTCGTTCCATAACCGGGTGTATTTAATTCAAATGCATTTTTACACGTATACACACGTATAAAATGGCTAAAAAGTTCTAATTTCCAAATTTTTAGATTTCGTTCCATAGCGGTTGGAATTGAAAACAAATGCATTTATACACGTATAAACACGTATAAACCGGCTTAGAAGTCCAAATTTCAAATTTTTAGATTTTGTTCCATAACCGGCTGTATTGAATTCATATGCATTTTTACGCGTATAAACACGTATAAAATGGGCTAAGAAGTTCAAATTTCCAAATTTTTAGATTCGTTCCATAGCGGGTGCAATTGAAAACAATGCATTTTGATACGTATAAACACGTATAAATGGCAAAGAAGTTCAAATATCCAAATTTTTAGATTTCGTTCCATAACCGGGTGTATTGAATTCAAATGCATTTTTACACGTATAAACACGTATAAAATGGCTAAGAAGTCCAAATTTCAAATTTTTAGATTTCGTTCCATAGCGGGTGCAATTGAAAACAAATGCATTTTTACACGTATAAACACGTATAAAATGGCTAAGAAGTTCAAATTTTCAAATTTTTAGATTTCGTTCCATAACTGGGTGTATTGAATTCAAATGCATTTTTACAGTATAAACACGTATAAACCGGCTTGGAAGTCCAAATTTTGAAATTTTAGATTTCGTTCCATAGCGGGTGGAATTGAATACAACTGCATTTTTACACTTATAAACACGTATAAATGGCTAAGAAGTTCAAATTACCAAATTTTTAGATTTCGTTCCATAGCGGGTGGAATTGAAAACAAATGCATTTTTACACGTATAAACACGTATAAAATGGCTAAGAAGTTCAAATTTCCAAATTTTAGATTTCGTTCCATAACCGGGTGTATTGAATTCAAATGCATTTTTACGCGTATAAACACGTATAAAATGGCTAAGAAGTTCAAATTTTCAAATTTTTAGATTTCGTTCCATAGCGGTTGGAATTGAAAACAAATGCATTATACACGTATAAACACGTATAAAATGGCTAAGAGATCAAATTTCCAAATTTTTAGATTTCGTTCCTTAGCGGGTGGAATTGAATACAAATGCATTTTACACGTATACACACGTATAAAATGGCTAAGAAGTCCAAATTTCAAATTTTAGATTTCGTTCCATAACCGGGTGTATGAATTCATATGCATTTTTACGCGTATAAACACGTATAAAATGGCTAAGAAGTTCAAATTTTCAAATTTTAGATTTCGTTCCATAACCGGGTGTATTGAATTCATATGCATTTTTACGCGTATAAACACGTATAAAATGGCTAAGAAGTTCAAATTTCAAATTTTTAGATTTTCGTTCCATAACCGGGTGTATTGAATTCATATGCATTTTTACGCGTATAAACACGTATAAAATGGCTAAGAAGTTCAAATTTTCAAATTTTTGATTCGTTCCATAACCGGTGTGTATTGAATTCAAATGCATTTTTACACGTATACACACGTATAAAATGGCTTAAAAAGTTCTAATTTCCAAATTTTTAGATTTCGTTCCATAGCGGTTGGAATTGAAAACAAATGCATTTATACACGTATAAACACGTATAAACCGGCTTAGAAGTCCAAATTTCAATTTTTAAAATTCGTTCCATAGCCGGGTGGATTGAATTCATATGCATTTTTACACTTATATACACGTATAAAATGGCTAAGAAGTTCAAATTTTCAAATTTTGATTCGTTCCATAACCGGTTGTATTGAATTTAAATGCATTTTTACACGTATAAACCGTATACACCGGCTTAGAAGACCACGTTCCAAATTTTTAGATTTCGTTCCACAGCCGGATGGATTGAATACAAATGCATTTTTACACGTATAAAACACGTATAAAATGGCTAAAAAGTTCTAATTTCCAAAATTTTTAGATTTCGTTCCATAGCGGTTGGAATTGAAAACAAATGCATTTATACACGTATAAACACGTATAAAATGGCTAAGAAGATCAAATTCCAAATTTTTAGATTTCGTTCCTTAGCGGGTGGAATTGAATACAAATGCATTTTCACACGTATAAACCACGTATAAACCGGCTTAGAAGTCCAAATTTTCAAATTTTTAGAATTCGTTTCCATAGCCGGGTGGATTGAATTCATATGCATTTTTACACTTATATACACGTATAAAATGGCTAAGAAGTTCAAATTTTCAAATTTTTAGATTTTGTTCCATAACCGGCTGTATTAAATTCATATGGATTTTTACGCGTATATACACGTATAAAATGGCTAAGAAGTTCAAATTGTCAAATTTTTGATTTCGTTCCATAACCGGGTGTATTGAATTCAAATGCATTTTACACGTATACACACGTATTAAATGGCTAAGAAGTTCAAATTTTTAAATTTTAGATTTCGTTCCATAGCGGTTGGAATTGAAAACAAATGCATTATACACGTATTAACACGTATAAAATGGCTAAGAAGTTCAAATTTCCAAATTTTTAGATTTCGTTCCATAGCGGGTTGAATTGACTACAAATGCATTTTCACACGTATAAACACGTATAAACCGGCTTAGAAGTCCAAATTTTCAAATTTTAGATTTCGTTCCATAACCGGCTGTATTGAATTCATATGCATTTTTACGCGTATAAACACGTAATAAAATGGCTAAGAAGTTCTAATTTCCAAATTTTTAGATTTCGTTCCATAGCGGTTGAATTGAAACAAATGCATTTATACACGTATAAACACGTATAAAATGGCTAAGAATTCCAATTTCAAATTTTTAGATTTCGTTCCATACCGGGTGTAGTGAATTCATATGCATTTTACGCGTATAAACACGTATAAAATGGCTAGAAGTTCAATTTTCAAATTTTTAGTTTTCGATCCATACCGGGTGTATTGAATTCATAGCATTTGTACGCGTATAAACACGTATAAAATGGCTAAGAAGTTCAAATTTCAAATTTTTGATTTCGTTCCATAACCGGGTGTATTTAATTCAAATGCATTTTACACGTATACACACGTATAAAATGGCTAAAAAGTTCTAATTCCAAATTTTTAGATTTCGTTTCCATAGCGGTTGGAATTGAAACAAAATGCATTTATACACGTATAAACACGTATAACCGGCTTAGAAGTCAAATTTTTCAAATTTTTAGAATTCGTTCCATAGCCGGGTGGATTGAATTCATATGCATTTTTACACTTATATACACGTATAAAATGGCTAAGAAGTTCAAATTTCAAATTTTGATTTCGTTCCATAACCGGGTGTATTGAATTTAATGCATTTTTACACGTATAAACACGTATAAAATGGCTAAAAAGTTCTAATTTCCAAATTTTTAGATTTCGTTCCATAGCGGTTGGAATTGAAAACAAATGCATTTATACACGTATAAACACGTAAAAATGGCTAAGAAGATCATCATTTCCAAATTTTTAGATTTCGTTCCTTAGCGGGTGGAATTGAATACAAATGCATTTTCACACGTATAAACACGTATAAACCGGCTTAGAAGTCCAAATTTTCAAATTTTTAGATTTCGTTCCATAGCGGTTGGATTGAATTCAATGCATTTTTACACTTATATACACGTATAAAATGGCTAAGAAGTTCAAATTTTCAAATTTTTGATTCGTTCCATAACCGGTGTATTGAATTTAAATGCATTTTTACACTTATATACACGTATAAAATGGCTAAAAAGTTCTAATTTCCAATTTTTAGATTTCGTTCCTAGCGGTTGGAATTGAAAACAAATGCATTATACACGTATAAACACGTATAAATGGCTAAGAAGATCAAATTTCCAAATTTTTAGATTTCGTTCCTTAGCGGGTGGAATTGAATACAAATGCATTTTCACACGTATAAACACGTATAAACCGCTTAGAAGTCCAAATTTTCAATTTTTAGATTTCGTTCCTAGCGGTTGGAATTGAAAACAAATGCATTTATACACGTATAAACACGTATAAAATGGCTAAGAAGATCAAATTTCCAATTTTTAGATTTCGTTCCTTAGCGGTGGAATTGAATACAAATGCATTTTCACACGTATAAACACGTATAACCGGCTTAGAAGTCCAATTTTCAAATTTTTAGAATTCGTTCCATAGCCGGTGGATTAAATTCATATGCATTTTTTCACTTATACACGTATAAAATGGCTAAGAAGTTCAAATTTTCAAATTTTTGATTTCGTTCCATAACCGGGTGTATTGAATTCAAATGCATTTTTACACGTATACACCGGCTTAGAAGTCCAAATTTTCAAATTTTTAGAATTCGTTCCACAGCCGGATGGATTGAATACAAATGCATTTTTACACGTAAAACACGTATAAAATGGCTAAGAAGATCAAATTTCCAATTTTTAGATTTCGTTCCTTAGCGGTGAAATTGAATACAAATGCATTTTTACCGTATAAACACGTATAACCGGCTTAGAAGTCCAATTTTCAAATTTTTAGATTTCGTTCCACAGCCGGATGGACTGAATACAAATGCATTTTTACACGTATAAACAGTATTAAATGGCTAAGAAGTCCAAATTTCAAATTTTTAGATTTCGTTCCATAGCGGTGGAATTGAAAACAAATGCATTTTCACACGTATAAACACGTATAAAATGCTAAGAATTCCAAATTTCAAATTTTTAAATTTCGATCCATAACCGGGTGTATTAATTCATATGCATTTTCACACGTATAACACGTATAAACCGGCTTAGAAGTCCAAATTTTCAATTTTTATATTTCGTTCCATAACCGGTGTATTGAATTCATATGCATTTTTACGCGTATAAACACGTATAAATGGCTAAAAAGTTCTAATTTCCAAATTTTTAGATTTCGTTCCATAGCGGTTGGAATTGAAAACAATGCATTTATACACGTATAAACACGTATAAAATGGATAAGAAGATCAAATTTCCAAATTTTTAGATTTCGTTCCTTAGCGGGTGGAGTTGAATACAAATGCATTTTCACACGTATAAACACGTATAAAATGGCTAAGAATTCCAAATTTCAAATTTTTTAATTTCGATCCATAACCGGGTGTATTAATCATATGCATTTTTACACGTATAAACACGTATAAACAGGCTTAGAAGTCCAAATTTCAAATTTTTATATTTCGTTCCATAACGGCTGTATTGAATTCATATGCATTTTTACGCGTATAAACACATAAATGGCTAAAAAGTTCTAATTTCCAAATTTTTAGATTTCGTTCCATAGCGGTGTGGAATTGAAAACAAATGCATTTATACACGTATAAACACGTATAAAATGGATAAGAAGACAAATTTCCAAATTTTAGATTTCGTTCCTTACGGGTGAGTTGAATCAAATGCATTTTCACACGTATAACACGTATAAAGGCTAGAAGTCCAAATTTCAAATTTTTAGAATTCGTTCCATAGCCGTGGATTGAATTCATATGCATTTTTACACTTATACACGTATAAAATGGCTAAGAAGTTCAAATTTTCAAATTTTTATTTCGTTCCATAACCGGGTGTATTGAATTCAATGCATTTTTACACGTATCACACGTATAAAATGGCTAAGAAGTCCAAATTTCAAATTTTTAGATTTTGTTCCATAACCGGTGTATTGAATTCATATGCATTTTTACACGCGTATAAACACGTATAAAATGGCTAAGAAGTTCAAATTTCCAAATTTTTAGATTTCGTTCCATAGCGGGTGCATTGAAACAAATGCATTTGATACGTATAAACACGATAAAATGGCAAGAAGTTCAATTTCCAAATTTTTAGATTTCGTTCCATAACCGGGTGTATTGAATTCAATGCATTTTTACACGTATAAACACGTATAAAATGGCTAAGAAGTCCAAATTTCAAATTTTTAGATTTCGTTCCATTACCGGGTGTATTGAATACATATGCATTTTTACGCGTATAAACACGTATAAAATGGCTAAGAAGTTCAAATTTTCAAATTTTTAGATTTCGTTCCATAACCGGGTGTATTGAATTCAATGCATTTTTACACGTATAAACACGTATAAAATGCTAAGAAGTCCAAATTTCAAATTTTTAGATTTCGTTCCATTACCGGTGTATTGAATACTATGCATTTTTACGCGTATAAACACGTATAAAATGGCTAGAAGTTCAAATTTTCAAATTTTTAGATTTCGTTCCCTAAACGGGTGTATTGAATTCATATGCATTTTACGCGTATAAACACGTATAAAATGGCTAAGAAGTTCAAATTTCCAAATTTTTAGATTTCGTTCCTAGCGGTGCAATGAAAACAAATGCATTTTTACGCGTTACCACGTATAAAATGGCTAAGAAGTTCAAATTTTCAAATTTTTAGATTTTGTTCCATAACCGGCTGTATTAAATTCATATGGATTTTTACCGCGTATATACACGTATAAACCGGCTGGAAGTCCAAATTTTGAAATTTTTAGATTTCGTCCATAGCGGTGGAATTGAATAAACTGCATTTTTACACTTATAAAACACGTATAAAATGGCTAAGAAGTTCAAATTACCAAATTTTGTTTTCGTTCCATAGCGGGTGGAATTGAAAACAAATGCATTTTAACACGTATAAACACGTATAAACCGGCTTTAGAAGTCCAAATTTTCAAATTATTTAGAATTCGTTCCATAGCCGGGTGGATTGAATTTCATATGCATTTTTACACTTATATACACGTATAAAATGGCTAAGAAGTTCAAATTTTCAAATTTTTAGATTTTGTTCCATAACCGGCTGTATTAAATTCATATGGATTTTTTACGCGTATATACACGTATAAAATGGCTAAGAAGTTCAAATTTTTCAAATTTTTGATTTCGTTCCATAACCGGGTGTATTGAATTCAAATGCATTTTACACGTATACACACGTATAAAATGGCTAAAAAGTTCTAATTTCCAAATTTTTAGATTTCGTTCCATAGCGGTTGGAATTGAAAACAAATGCATTTATACACGTATAAACAACGTATAAACCGGCTTAGAAGTCAAATTTTCAAATTTTTAGAATTCGTTCCATAGCCGGGTGGATTGAATTCATAATGCATTTTACACTTATATACACGTATAAAATGGCTAAGAAGTTCAAATTTTCAAATTTTTGATTTCGTTCCATAACCGGGTGTATTGAATATAATGCATTTTTACACGTATAAACACGTATACACGGCTTAGAAGACCACGTTCCAAATTTTTAGATTTCGTTCCACAGCCGGATGGATTGAATACAAATGCATTTTACACGTATAAACACGTATAAAATGGCTAAAAAGTTCTAATTTCCAAATTTTTAGATTTCGTTCCATAGCGGTTGGAATTGAAAACAAATGCATTTATACACGTATAAACACGTATAAAATGGCTAAGAAGATCAAATTTCCAAATTTTTAGATTTCGTTCCTTAGCGGGTGGAATTGAATACAAATGCATTTTCACACGTATAAACACGTATAAAACCGGCTTAGAAGTCAAATTGTCAAATTTTTGATTTCGTTCCATAACCGGGTGTATTGAATTCAAATGCATTTTTACACGTATACACACGTATAAAATGGCTAAGAAGTTCAAATTTTTTAATTTTAGATTCGTTCCATAGCGGTTGGAATTGAAAACAAATGCATTTATACACGTATAAACACGTATAAATGGCTAAGAGTTCAAATTTCCAAATTTTTAGATTTCGTTCCATAGCGGGTTGAATTGACTACAAATGCATTTTCACACGTATAAACACGTATAAACCGGCTTAGAAGTTCAAATTTTCAAATTTTTAGATTTTGTTCCATAACCGGCTGTATTAAATTCATATGGATTTTTACGCGTATATACACGTATAAAATGGCTAAGAAGTTCAAATTGTCAAATTTTTGATTTCGTTCCATAACCGGGTGTATTGAATTCAAATGCATTTTTACACGTATACACACGTATAAAATGGCTAAGAAGTTCAAATTTTTTAATTTTTAGATTTCGTTCCATAGCGGTTGGAATTGAAAACAAATGCATTTATACACGTATAAACACGTATAAAATGGCTAAGAAGTTCAAATTTCCAAATTTTTAGATTTCGTTCCATAGCGGGTTGAATTGACTACAAATGCAATTTTCACACGTATAACACGTATAAACCGGCTTAGAAGTCCAAATTTTCAAATTTTTAGATTTCGTTCCATAACCGGCTGTATTGAAATTCATATGCATTTTTACGCGTATAAACACGTATAAAATGGCTAAAAAGTTCTAATTTCCAAATTTTTAGATTTCGTTCCATAGCGGTTGGAATTGAAAACAAATGCATTTATACACGTATAAAACACGTATAAACCGGCTTAGAAGTCCAAATTTTCAATTTTTAGAATTCGTTCCATAGCTGGGTGGATTGAATTCATATGCATCTCTACACTTATATACACGTATAAAATGGCTAACAAGTTCAAATTTTCAAATTTTTGATTTCGTTCCATAACCGGGTGTATTGAATTTAAATGCATTTTTACACGTATAAACACGTATACAACGGCTTAGAAGACCACGTTCCAAATTTTTAGATTTCGTTCCACAGCCGGATGGATTGAATACAAATGCATTTTTACACGTATAAACACGTATAAAATGGCTACTAAATGTTCTAATTTCCAAATTTTAGATTTCGTTCCATAGCGGTTGGAATTGAAAACAAATGCATTTATACACGTATAAACACGTATAAAATGGCTAAGAAGATCAAATTTCCAAATTTTTAGATTTCGTTCTTAGCGGGTGGAAATTGAATACAATGCATTTTCACACGTATAAACACGTATAAACCGGCTTAGAAGTCCAATGTTTCAAATTTTTTAGAATTCGTTCCATAGCCGGGTGGATTGAATCATATGCATTTTTACACTTATATACACGTATAAAATGGCTAAGAAGTTCAAATTTTCAAATTTTTAGATTTGTTCCATAACCGGCTGTATAAATTCATATGGATTTTACGCGTATATACACGTATAAAATGGCTAAGAAGTTCAAATTGTCAAATTTTGATTTCGTTCCATAACCGGGTGTATTGAATTCAAATGCCATTTTACACGTATACACACGTATAAATGGCTAAGAAGTCAAATTTTTTAATTTTTAGATTTCGTTCCATAGCGGCTGGAATTGAAAACAAATGCATTTCTTACATCGTATAAACACGTATTAAAATGGCTAGAAGTTCAAATTTCAAATTTTAGATTTCGTCCCTAGCGGGTTGAATTGACTACAAATGCATTTTCACACGTATAAACACGTATAAACCGGCTTAGAAGTCCAAATTTTCAAATTTTTAGATTTCGTTCCATAACCGGCTGTATGAATTAATATGCATTTTTACGCGTATAAACACGTATAAAATGGCTAAAAGTTCTAATTTCAAATTTTTTAGATTTCGTTCCATAGCGGTTGACATTGAAAACAAATGCATTTATACACGTATAAACACGTATAAACCGGCTTAGAAGTCCAAATTTTCAAATTTTTAGAATTCGTTCCATAGCTGGGTGGATTGAATTCATATGCATCTCTACACTTATATACACGTATAAAATGGCTAACAAGTTCAAATTTTCAAATTTTTGATTTCGTTCCATAACCGGGTGTATTGAATTCAAATGCATTTTTACGCGTATAAACACGTATAAAATGGCTAAGAAGTTCAATTTTCAAATTTTTAGATTTCGTTCCATAGCGGTTGGAATTGAAAACAAATGCATTTATACACGTATAAACACGTATAAAATGGCTAAGAAGATCAAATTGTCAAATTTTTGATTTCGTTCCATAACCGGGTGTATTGAATTCAAATGCATTTTTACACGTATACACACGTATAAAATGGCTAAGAAGTTCAAATTTTTTAATTTTTAGATTTCGTTCCATAGCGGTTGGAATTGAAAACAAATGCATTTATACACGTATAAACACGTATAAAATGGCTAAGAAGTTCAAATTTCCAAATTTTTAGATTTCGTTCCATAGCGGGTTGAATTGACTACAAATGCATTTTCACACGTATAAACACGTATAAACCGGCTTAGAAGTTCAAATTTTCAAATTTTTAGATTTTGTTCCATAACCGGCTGTATTAAATTCATATGGATTTTTACGCGTATATACACGTATAAAATGGCTAAGAAGTTCAAATTGTCAAATTTTTGATTTCGTTCCATAACCGGGTGTATTGAATTCAAATGCATTTTTACACGTATACACACGTATAAAATGGCTAAGAAGTTCAAATTTTTTAATTTTTAGATTTCGTTCCATAGCGGTTGGAATTGAAAACAAATGCATTTATACACGTATAAACACGTATAAAATGGCTAAGAAGTCAAATTTCCAAATTTTTAGATTTCATTCCATAGCGGGTTGAATTGACTACAAATGCATTTTCACACGTATAAACACGTATAAACCGGCTTAGAAGTCCAAATTTTCAAATTTTTAGATTTCGTTCCATAACCGGCTGTATTGAATTCATATGCATTTTTACGCGTATAAACACGTATAAAATGGCTAAAAAGTTCTAATTTCCAAATTTTTAGATTTCGTTCCATAGCGGTTGGAATTGAAAACAAATGCATTTATACACGTATAAACACGTATAAACCGGCTTAGAAGTCCAAATTTCAAATTTTTAGAATTCGTTCCATAGCCGGGTGGATTGAATTCATATGCATTTTTACACTTATATACACGTATAAAATGGCTAAGAAGTTCAAATTTTCAAATTTTGATTTCGTTCCATAACCGGGTGTATTGAATATAAATGCATTTTACACGTATAAACACGTATACACCGGCTTAGAAGACCACGTTCCAAATTTTTAGATTTCGTTCCACAGCCGGATGGATTGAATACAAATGCATTTTTACACGTATAAACACGTATAAAATGGCTAAAAAGTTCTAATTTCCAAATTTTTAGATTTCGTTCCATAGCGGTTGGAATTGAAAACAAATGCATTTATACACGTATAAACACGTATAAAATGGCTAAGAAGATCAAATTTCCAAATTTTTAGATTTCGTTCCTTTGCGGGTGGAATTGAATACAAATGCATTTTCACACGTATAAACACGTATAAACCGGCTTAGAAGTCCAAATTTTCAAATTTTTAGAATTCGTTCCATAGCCGGGTGGATTGAATTCATATGCATTTTTACACTTATATACACGTATAAAATGGCTAAGAAGTTCAAATTTTCAAATTTTTAGATTTTGTTCCATAACCGGCTGTATTAAATTCATATGGATTTTTACGCGTATATACACGTATAAAATGGCTAAGAAGTTCAAATTGTCAAATTTTTGATTTCGTTCCATAACCGGGTGTATTGAATTCAAATGCATTTTTACACGTATACACACGTATAAAATGGCTAAGAAGTTCAAATTTTTTAATTTTTAGATTTCGTTCCATAGCGGTTGGAATTGAAAACAAATGCATTTATACACGTATAAACACGTATAAAATGGCTAAGAAGTTCAAATTTCCAAATTTTTAGATTTCGTTCCATAGCGGGTTGAATTGACTACAAATGCATTTTCACACGTATAAACACGTATAAACCGGCTTAGAAGTCCAAATTTTCAAATTTTTAGATTTCGTTCCATAACCGGCTGTATTGAATTCATATGCATTTTTACGCGTATAAACACGTATAAAATGGCTAAAAAGTTCTAATTTCCAAATTTTTAGATTTCGTTCCATAGCGGTTGGAATTGAAAACAAATGCATTTATACACGTATAAACACGTATAAACCGGCTTAGAAGTCCAAATTTTCAAATTTTTAGAATTCGTTCCATAGCTGGGTGGATTGAATTCATATGCATCTCTACACTTATATACACGTATAAAATGGCTAACAAGTTCAAATTTTCAAATTTTTGATTTCGTTCCATAACCGGGTGTATTGAATTCAAATGCATTTTTACGCGTATAAACACGTATAAAATGGCTAAGAAGTTCAAATTTTCAAATTTTTAGATTTCGTTCCATAGCGGTTGGAATTGAAAACAAATGCATTTATACACGTATAAACACGTATAAAATGGCTAAGAAGATCAAATTGTCAAATTTTTGATTTCGTTCCATAACCGGGTGTATTGAATTCAAATGCATTTTTACACGTATACACACGTATAAAATGGCTAAGAAGTTCAAATTTTTTAATTTTTAGATTTCGTTCCATAGCGGTTGGAATTGAAAACAAATGCATTTATACACGTATAAACACGTATAAAATGGCTAAGAAGTTCAAATTTCCAAATTTTTAGATTTCGTTCCATAGCGGGTTGAATTGACTACAAATGCATTTTCACACGTATAAACACGTATAAACCGGCTTAGAAGTCCAAATTTTCAAATTTTTAGATTTCGTTCCATAACCGGCTGTATTGAATTCATATGCATTTTTACGCGTATAAACACGTATAAAATGGCTAAGAAGTTCAAATTTTCAAATTTTTAGATTTCGTTCCATAGCGGTTGGAATTGAAAACAAATGCATTTATACACGTATAAACACGTATAAATTGGCTAAGAAGATCAAATTGTCAAATTTTTGATTTCGTTCCATAACCGGGTGTATTGAATTCAAATGCATTTTTACACGTATACACACGTATAAAATGGCTAAGAAGTTCAAATTTTTAATTTTTAGATTTCGTTCCATAGCGGTTGGAATTGAAAACAAATGCATTTATACACGTATAAACACGTATAAAATGGCTAAGAAGTTCAAATTTCCAAATTTTTAGATTTCGTTCCATAGCGGGTTGAATTGACTACAAATGCATTTTCACACGTATAAACACGTATAAACCGGCTTAGAAGTTCAAATTTTCAAATTTTTAGATTTTGTTCCATAACCGCGTGTATTGAATTCATATGCATTATTACGCGTATAAACACGTATAAAATGGCTAAGATGTTCAAATTTTCAAATTTTTAGATTTCGTTCCATAACCGGTGTATTGAATTCAAATGCATTTTTACGCGTATAAACACGTATAAAATGGCTAAGAAGTTCAAATTTCAAATTTTTAGATTTCGTTCCATAGCGGTTGGAATTGAAAACAAATGCATTTATACACGTATAAACACGTATAAAATGGCTAAGAAGATCAAATTTCCAAATTTTTAGATTTCGTTCCTTAGCGGGTGGAATTGAATACAAATGCATTTTTACACGTATAAACACGTATAAAATGGCTAAGAAGTCCAAATTTCAAATTTTTAGATTTCGTTCCACAGCCGGATGGATTGAATACAAATGCATTTTTACACGTATAAACACGTATAAAATGGCTAAAAAGTTCTAATTTCCAAATTTTTAGATTTCGTTCCATAGCGGTTGGAATTGAAAACAAATGCATTTATACACGTATAAACACGTATAAAATGGCTAAGAAGATCAAATTTCCAAATTTTAGATTTCGTTCCTTAGCGGGTGGAATTGAATACAAATGCATTTTCACACGTATAAACACGTATAAACCGGCTTAGAAGTCCAAATTTTCAAACCGGGTGTATTGAATTAAATGCATTTTTACACGTATAAACACGTATACACCGGCTTAGAAAGACCACGTTCCAAATTTTTAGATTTCGTTCCACAGCCGGATGGATTGAATACAAATGCATTTTTACACGTATAAACACGTATAAAATGGCTAAAAAGTTCTAATTCCAAATTTTTAGATTTCGTTCCATAGCGGTTGGAATTGAAAACAAATGCATTTATACACGTATAAACACGTATAAAATGGCTAAGAAGATCAAATTTCCAATTTTTAGATTTCGTTCCTTAGCGGGTGGAATTGAATACAAATGCATTTTCACACGTATAAACACGTATAAACCGGCTTAGAGTCCAAATTTTCAAATTTTTAGAATTCGTTCCATAGCCGGTGGATTGAATTCATATGCAATTTTACACTTATATACACGTATAAAATGGCTAAGAAGTTCAAATTTTCAAATTTTTAGATTTTGTTCCATAACCGGCTGTATTAAATTCATATGGATTTTTACGCGTATATACACGTATAAATGGCTAAGAAGTTCAAATTGTCAAATTTTTGATTTCGTTCCATAAGCGGGTGTATTGAATTCAATGCATTTTTACACGTATACACACGTATAAAATGGCTAAGAAGTTCAAATTTTTTAATTTTTAGATTTCGTTCCATAGCGGTTGGAATTGAAAACAAATGCATTTATACACGTATAAACACGTATAAAATGGCTAAGAAGTTCAAATTTCCAAATTTTTAGATTTCGTTCCATAGCGGGTTGAATTGACTACAAATGCATTTTCACACGTATAAACACGTATAAACCGGCTTAGAAGTCCAAATTTTCAAATTTTTAGATTTCGTTCCATAACCGGCTGTATTGAATTCATATGCATTTTTACGCGTATAAACACGTATAAAATGGCTAAAAAGTTCTAATTTCCAAATTTTTAGATTTCGTTCCATAGCGGTTGGAATTGAAAACAAATGCATTTTATACACGTATAAACACGTATAAACCGGCTTAGAAGTCCAAATTTTGAAATTTTTAGATTTCGTTCCATAGCGGGTGGAATTGAATACAACTGCATTTTTACACTTATAAACACGTATAAAATGGCTAAGAAGTTCAAATTACAAATTTTTAGATTTCGTTCCATAGCGGGTGGATTGAATACAAATGCATTTTTACACGTATATACACGTATAAAATGGCTAAGAAGTTCAAATTTCCAAATTTTTAGATTTCGTTCCATAGCGGGTTGAATTGACTACAAATGCATTTTCACACGTATAAACACGTATAAACCGGCTTAGAAGTCCAAATTTTCAAATTTTTAGATTTCGTTCCATAACCGGCTGTATTGAATTCATATGCATTTTTACGCGTATAAACACGTATAAAATGGCTAAAAGTTCTAATTTCCAAATTTTTAGATTTCGTTCCATAGCGGTTGGAATTGAAACAAATGCATTTATACACGTATAAACACGTATAAACCGGCTTAGAAGTCCAAATTTTCAAATTTTAGAATTCGTTCCATAGCTGGGTGGATTGAATTCATATGCATCTCTACACTTATAGACACGTATAAAATGGCTAACAAGTTCAAATTTTCAAATTTTTGATTGCGTTCCATAACCGGGTGTATTGAATTTAAATGCATTTTTACACGTATAAACACGTATACACCGGCTTAGAAGACCACCTTTCCAAATTTTTAGATTCGTTCCACAGCCGGATGGATTGAATACAATGCATTTTTACACGTATAAACACGTATAAAATGGCTAAGAAGATCAAATTTACAAATTTTTAGATTTCGTTCCTTAGCGGGTGAAATTGAATACAAATGCATTTTTACACGTATAAACACGTATAAACCGGCTTGGAAGTCCAAATTTTGAAATTTTAGATTTCGTTCCATAGCGGGTGAAGTGAAAACAACTGCATTTTTACACTATAAACACGTATAAAATGGCTAAGAAGTCCAAATTTCAAATTTTTAGATTTCGTTCCATAACCGCGTGTATTGAATTCATATGCATTTTTACGCGTATAAACACGTATAAAATGGCTAAGAAGTTCAAATTTTCAAATTTTTAGATTTCGTTCCATAACCGGGTGTATTGAATTCAAATGCATTTTTACACGTATACACACGTATAAAATGGCTAAGAAGTTCAAATTTTTTAATTTTTAGATTTCGTTCCATAGCGGTTGGAATTGAAAACAAATGCATTTATACACGTATAAACACGTATAAAATGGCTAAGAAGTTCAAATTTCCAAATTTTTAGATTTCGTTCCATAGCGGGTTGAATTGACTACAAATGCATTTTCACACGTATAAACACGTATAAACCGGCTTAGAATCCAAATTTTCAATTTTTAGATTTCGTTCCATAACCGGCTGTATTGAATTCATATGCATTTTTACGCGTATAAACACGTATAAAATGGCTAAGAAGTTCAAATTTTCAAAGTTTAGATTTCGTTCCATAGCGGTTGGAATTGAAAACAATGCATTTATACACGTATAAACACGTATAAAATGGCTAAGAAGATCAAATTTCCAAATTTTTAGATTTCGTTCCTTAGCGGGTGGAATTGAATACAAATGCATTTTTACACGTATAAACACGTATAAAATGGCTAAGAAGTTCAATTTCAAATTTTTAGATTTCGTTCCATAACCGGGTGTATTGAATTCATATGCATTTTTACGCGTATAAACACGTATAAAATGGCTAAGAACTTCAAATTTCCAAATTTTTAGATTTCGTTCCATAACCGGTGTATTGAATTCAAATGCATTTTTACACGCATAAACACGTATAAAACCGGCTTGGAAGTCCAAATTTTGAAATTTTTAGATTTCGGTTCCATAGCGGGTGGAATTGAATACAAATGCATTTTTACACTTATAAACACGTATAAAATGGCTAAGAAGTTCAAATTTCCAAATTTTTAGATTTCGTTCCATAGCGGTGGGTTTGAAAACAATGCATTTTACACGTATAAACACGTATAAATGGCTAAGAAGTTCAAAATTTCCAAATTTTTAGATTTCGTTCCATTACCGGGGTATTGAATTCAAATGCATTTTTACACGTATAAACACGTAAAAATGGCTAAGAAGTTCCAAAATTTCAATTTTTAGATTTCGTTCCATAACCGCGTGTATTGATTCATATGCATTTTTACGCGTATAAACACGTATAAAATGGCTAAGAAATTCCAATTTTAAAATTTTAGATTTCGTTCCATAACCCGGGTGGAATGAAAACAAATGCATTTTTTACACGTATAAACACGTATAAAAATGGCTAAGAAGTTTCAAATTTTCCAAATTTTTAGATTTCTTTTTCCATTACCGGGGTGTATTGATTCAAATGCATTCTTTACACGTATAAACACGTATAAAATGGCTAAGAAGTCCAAAGTTCAAATTTTTAGATTTCGTTCCATAACCGCGTGTATTGAATTCAATGCATTTTCACACGTATAAACACGTATAAACCGGCTTAGAAGTCCAAATTTTCAAATTTTTAGATTTCGTTCCATAACCGGCTGTATTGAATTCATATGCATTTTTACGCGTATAAACACGTATAAAATGGCTAAGAAGTTCAAATTTTCAAATTTTTAGATTTCGTTCCATAGCGGTTGGAATTGAAAACAAATGCATTTATACACGTATAAACACGTATAAATTGGCTAAGAAGATCAATTGTCAAATTTTTGATTCGTTCCATAACCGGGTGTATTGAATTCAAATGCATTTTTACACGTATACACACGTATAAAATGGCTAAGAAGTTCAAATTTTTTAATTTTTAGATTTCGTTCCATAGCGGTTGGAATTGAAAACAAATGCATTTATACACGTATAAACACGTATAAAATGGCTAAGAAGTTCAAATTTCCAAATTTTTAGATTTCGTTCCATAGCGGGTTGAATTGACTACAAATGCATTTTCACACGTATAAACACGTATAAACCGGCTTAGAAGTTCAAATTTTCAAATTTTTAGATTTTGTTCCATAACCGCGTGTATGAATTCATATGCATTATTACGCGTATAAACACGTATAAAATGGCTAAGATGTTCAAATTTTCAAATTTTTAGATTTCGTTCCATAACCGGGTGTATTGAATTCAAATGCATTTTTACGCGTATAAACACGTATAAAATGGCTAAGAAGTTCAAATTTTCAAATTTTTAGATTTCGTTCCATAGCGGTTGGAATTGAAAACAAATGCATTTATACACGTATAAACACGTATAAAATGGCTAAGAAGATCAAATTTCCAAATTTTTAGATTTCGTTCCTTAGCGGGTGGAATTGAATACAAATGCATTTTTACACGTATAAACACGTATAAAATGGCTAAGAAGTCCAAATTTCAAATTTTTAGATTTCGTTCCACAGCCGGATGGATTGAATACAATGCATTTTTACACGTATAAACACGTATAAAATGGCTAAAAAGTTCTAATTTCCAAATTTTTAGATTTCGTTCCATAGCGGTTGGAATTGAAAACAAATGCATTTATACACGTATAAACACGTATAAAATGGCTAAGAAGATCAAATTTCCAAATTTTTAGATTTCGTTCCTTAGCGGGTGGAATTGAATACAAATGCATTTTCACACGTATAAACACGTATAAACCGGCTTAGAAGTCCAAATTTTCAAACCGGGTGTATTGAATTTAAATGCATTTTTACACGTATAAACACGTATACACCGGCTTAGAAGACCACGTTCCAAATTTTTAGATTTCGTTCCACAGCCGGATGGATTGAATACAAATGCATTTTTTACACGTATAAACACGTATAAAATGGCTAAAAGTTCTAATTTCCAAATTTTTAGATTTCGTTTCCATAGCGGTTGGAATTGAAAACAAATGCATTTATACACGTATAAACACGTATAAAATGGCTAAGAAGATCAAATTTCCAAATTTTTAGATTTCGTTCCTTAGCGGGTGGAATTGAATACAAATGCATTTTCACACGTATAAACACGTATAAACCGGCTTAGAAGTCCAAATTTTCAAATTTTTAGAATTCGTTCCATAGCCGGGTGGATTGAATTCATATGCATTTTTACACTTATATACACGTATAAAATGGCTAAGAAGTTCAAATTTTCAAATTTTTAGATTTTGTTCCATAACCGGCTGTATTAAATTCATATGATTTTTACGCGTATATACACGTATAAAATGGCTAAGAAGTTCAAATTGTCAAATTTTTGATTTCGTTCCATAAGCGGGTGTATTGAATTCAAATGCATTTTTACACGTATACACACGTATAAAATGGCTAAGAAGTTCAAATTTTTTAATTTTTAGATTTCGTTCCATAGCGGTTGGAATTGAAAACAAATGCATTTATACACGTATAAACACGTATAAAATGGCTAAGAAGTTCAAATTTCCAAATTTTTAGATTTCGTTCCATAGCGGGTTGAATTGACTACAAATGCATTTTCACACGTATAAACACGTATAACCGGCTTAGAAGTCTAAATTTTCAAATTTTTAGATTTCGTTCCATAACCGGCTGTATTGAATTCATATGCATTTTTACGCGTATAAACACGTATAAAATGGCTAAAAAGTTCTAATTTCCAAATTTTTAGATTTCGTTCCATAGCGGTTGGAATTGAAAACAAATGCATTTATACACGTATAAACACGTATAAACCGGCTTAGAAGTCCAAATTTTGAAATTTTTAGATTTCGTTCCATAGCGGGTGGAATTGAAAACAACTGCATTTTTACACTTATAAACACGTATAAAATGGCTAAGAAGTTCAAATTACCAAATTTTAGATTTCGTTCCATAGCGGGTGGAATGAAAACAAATGCATTTTTACACGTATAAACACGTATAAAATGGCTAAGAAGTTCAAATTTCCAAATTTTTAGATTTCGTTCCATAGCGGGTTGAATTGACTACAAATGCATTTTCACACGTATAAACACGTATAAACCGGCTTAGAAGTCCAAATTTTCAAATTTTTAGATTTCGTTCCATAACCGGCTGTATTGAATTCATATGCATTTTTACGCGTATAAACACGTATAAAATGGCTAAAAAGTTCTAATTTCCAAATTTTTAGATTTCGTTCCATAGCGGTTGGAATTGAAAACAAATGCATTTATACACGTATAAACACGTATAAACCGGCTTAGAAGTCCAAATTTTCAAATTTTTAGAATTCGTTCCATAGCTGGGTGGATTGAATTCATATGCATCTCTACACTTATATACACGTATAAAATGGCTAACAAGTTCAAATTTTCAAATTTTTGATTTCGTTCCATAACCGGGTGTATTGAATTTAAATGCATTTTTACACGTATAAACACGTATACACCGGCTTAGAAGACCACGTTTCCAAATTTTTAGATTTCGTTCCACAGCCGGATGGATTGAATACAAATGCATTTTTACACGTATAAACACGTATAAAATGGCTAAGAAGATCAAATTTACAAATTTTTAGATTTCGTTCCTTAGCGGGTGAAATTGAATACAAATGCATTTTTACACGTATAAACACGTATAAACCGGCTTGGAAGTCCAAATTTTGAAATTTTTAGATTTCGTTCCATAGCGGGTGGAATTGAAAACAACTGCATTTTTACACTTATAAACACGTATAAAATGGCTAAGAAGTCCAAATTTCAAATTTTTAGATTTCGTTCCATAACCGCGTGTATTGAATTCATATGCATTTTTACGCGTATAAACACGTATAAAATGGCTAAGAAGTTCAAATTTTCAAATTTTTAGATTTCGTTCCATAACCGGGTGTATTGAATTCAAATGCATTTTTACGCGTATAAACACGTATAAATGGCTAAGAAGTTCAAATTTCAAATTTTTAGATTTCGTTCCATAGCGGTTGGAATTGAAAACAAATGCATTTATACACGTATAAACACGTATAAAATGGCTAAGAAGATCAAATTTCCAAATTTTTAGATTTCGTTCCTTAGCGGGTGGAATTGAATACAAATGCATTTTTACACGTATAAACACGTATAAAATGGCTAAGAAGTTCAAATTTCAAATTTTTAGATTTCGTTCCATAACCGGGTGTATTGAATTCATATGCATTTTTACGCGTATAAACACGTATAAAATGGCTAAGAAGTTCAAATTTCCAAATTTTTAGATTTCGTTCCATAACCGGGTGTATTGAATTCAAATGCATTTTTACACGCATAAACACGTATAAACCGGCTTGGAAGTCCAAATTTTGAAATTTTTAGATTTCGTTCCATAGCGGGTGGAATTGAATACAAATGCATTTTTACACTTATAAACACGTATAAAATGGCTAAGAAGTTCAAATTTCCAAATTTTTAGATTTCGTTCCATAGCGGGTGGGTTTGAAAACAAATGCATTTTTACACGTATAAACACGTATAAAATGGCTAAGAAGTTCAAATTTCCAAATTTTTAGATTTCGTTCCATTACCGGGTGTATTGAATTCAAATGCATTTTTACACGTATAAACACGTATAAAATGGCTAAGAAGTCCAAATTTCAAATTTTTAGATTTCGTTCCATAACCGCGTGTATTGAATTCATATGCATTTTTACGCGTATAAACACGTATAAAATGGCTAAGAAGTTCAAATTTAAAATTTTTAGATTTCGTTCCATAACCGGGTGGAAATGAAAACAAATGCATTTTTACACGTATAAACACGTATAAAATGGCTAAGAAGTTCAAATTTCCAAATTTTTAGATTTCGTTTTCCATTACCGGGTGTATTGAATTCAAATGCATTTTTACACGTATAAACACGTATAAAATGGCTAAGAAGTCCAAATTTCAAATTTTTAGATTTCGTTCCATAACCGCGTGTATTGAATTCATATGCATTTTTACGCGTATAAACACGTATAAAATGGCTAAGAAGTTCAAATTTTCAAATTTTTAGATTTCGTTCCATAACCGGGTGTATTGAATTCAAATGCATTTTTACGCGTATAAACACGTATAAAATGGCTAAGAAGTTCAAATTTCCAAATTTTTAGATTTCGTTCCATAGCGGTTGGAATTGAAAACAAATGCATTTATACACGTATAAACACGTATAAACCGGCTTAGAAGTCCAAATTTTCAAATTTTTAGAATTCGTTCCATAGCCGGGTGGATTGAATTCATATGCATTTTTACACTTATATACACGTATAAATGGCTAAGAAGTTCAAATTTTCAAATTTTGATTTCGTTCCATAACCGGGTGTATTGAATTTAAATGCATTTTTTACACGTATAAACACGTATACACCGGCTTAGAAGACCACGTTCAAATTTTTAGATTTCGTTCCACAGCCGGATGGATTGAATACAAATGCATTTTTACACGTATAAACACGTATAAAATGGCTAAAAGTTCTAATTTCCAAATTTTTAGATTTCGTTCCATAGCGGTTGGAATTGAAAACAAATGCATTTATACACGTATAAACACGTATAAAATGGCTAAGAAGATCAAATTTCCAAATTTTTAGATTTCGTTCCTTAGCGGGTGGAATTGAATACAAATGCATTTTCACACGTATAAACACGTATAAACCGGCTTAGAAGTCCAAATTTTCAAATTTTTAGAATTCGTTCCATAGCCGGGTGGATTGAATTCATATGCATTTTTACACTTATATACACGTATAAAATGGCTAAGAAGTTCAAATTTTCAAATTTTTAGATTTTGTTCCATAACCGGCTGTATTAAATTCATATGGATTTTTACGCGTATATACACGTATAAAATGGCTAAGAAGTTCAAATTGTCAAATTTTTGATTTCGTTCCATAACCGGGTGTATTGAATTCAAATGCATTTTTACACGTATACACACGTATAAAATGGCTAAGAAGTTCAAATTTTTTAATTTTTAGATTTCGTTCCATAGCGGTTGGAATTGAAAACAAATGCATTTATACACGTATAAACACGTATAAATGGCTAAGAAGTTCAAATTTCCAAATTTTTAGATTTCGTTCCATAGCGGGTTGAATTGACTACAAATGCATTTTCACACGTATAAACACGTAATAAACCGGCTTAGAAGTCCAATTTTCAAATTTTTTATTTCGTTCCATAACCCGGCTGTATTGAATTCATATGCATTTTTACGCGTATAAACACGTATTAAATGGCTAAAAAGTTCTAATTTCCAAATTTTTAGATTTCGTTCCATAGCGGTTGGAATTGAAAACAATGCATTTATACACGTATAAACACGTATAAACCGGCTTAGAAGTCCAAATTTTCAAATTTTTAGAATTCGTTCCATAGCTGGGTGGATTGAATTCATATGCAATCTTACACTTATATACACGTATAAAATGGCTAACAAGTTCAAATTTTCAAATTTTTGATTTCGTTCCATAACCGGGTGTATTGAATTTAAATGCATTTTTACACGTATAAACACGTATACACCGGCTTAGAAGACCACGTTTCCAAATTTTTAGATTTCGTTCCACAGCCGGATGGATTGAATACAAATGCATTTTTACACGTATAAACACGTATAAAATGGCTAAGAAGATCAAATTTACAAATTTTTAGATTTCGTTCCTTAGCGGGTGAATTTGAATACAAATGCATTTTACACGTATAAACACGTATAAACCGGCTTAGAAGTCCAAATTTTCAAATTTTTAGAATTCGTTCCATAGCCGGGTGGATTGAATTCATATGCATTTTTACACTTATATACACGTATAAAATGGCTAAGAAGTTCAAATTTTCAAATTTTTGATTTCGTTCCATAACCGGGGTATTGAATTAAATGCATTTTTACACGTATAAAACGTATACACCGGCTTAGAAGACCACGTTCCAAATTTTTAGATTTCATTCCACAGCCGGATGGATTGAATACAAATGCATTTTTACACGTATAAACACGTATAAAATGGCTAAAAGTTCTAATTTCCAAATTTTTAGATTTCGTTCCATAGCGGTTGGATTGAAACAAATGCATTTATACACGTATAAACACGTATAAAATGGCTAAGAAGATCAAATTTCCAAATTTTTAGATTTCGTTCCTTAGCGGGTGGAATTGAATACAAATGCATTTTCAACGTATAAACACGTATAAACCGGCTTAGAAGTCCAAATTTTCAAATTTTTAGAATTCGTTCCATAGCCGGGTGGATTAAATTCATATGCATTTTTTCACTTATATACACGTATAAAATGGCTAAGAAGTTCAAATTTTCAAATTTTTGATTTCGTTCCATAACCGGGTGTATTGAATTCAAATGCTTTTTACACGTATACACACGTATAAAATGGCTAAGAAGTCCAAATTTCAAATTTTTAGATTTCGTTCCATAACCGGGTGTATTGAATTCATATGCATTTTTACGCGTATAAACACGTATAAAATGGCTAAGAAGTTCAAATTTTCAAATTTTTAGATTTCGTTCCATAACCGGGTGTATTGAATTCATATGCATTTTTACGCGTATAAACACGTATAAAATGGCTAAGAAGTTCAAATTTTCAAATTTTTGATTTCGTTCCATAACCGGGTGTATTGAATTCAAATGCATTTTACACGTATACACACGTATAAAATGGCTAAGAAGTCCAAATTTCAAATTTTTAGATTTCGTTCCATAACCGGGTGTATTGAATTCATATGCATTTTTACGCGTATAAACACGTATAAAATGGCTAAGAAGTTCAAATTATCAAATTTTTAGATTTCGTTCCATAACCGGGTGTATTGAATTCATATGCATTTTTACGCGTAAAACACGTATAAAATGGCTAAGAAGTTCAAATTTTCAAATTTTTGATTTCGTTCCATAACCGGGTGTATTGAATTCAAATGCATTTTTACACGTATACACACGTATAAAATGGCTTAAAAGTTCTAATTTCCAAATTTTTAGATTCGTTCCATAGCGGTTGGAATTGAAAACAAATGCATTTATACACGTATAAACACGTATAAACCGGCTTAGAAGTCCAAATTTTCAAATTTTTAGAATTCGTTCCATAGCCGGGTGGATTAAATTCATATGCATTTTTACACTTATATACACGTATAAAATGGCTAAGAAGTTCAAATTTTCAAATTTTTGATTTCGTTCCATAACCGGGTGTATTGAATTTAAATGCATTTTTACACGTATAAACACGTATACACCGGCTTAGAAGACCACGTTCCAAATTTTTAGATTTCGTTCCACAGCCGGATGGATTGAATACAAATGCATTTTTACACGTATAAACACGTATAAAATGGCTAAAAAGTTCTAATTTCCAAATTTTTAGATTTCGTTCCATAGCGGTTGGAGTTGAAAACAAATGCATTTATACACGTATAAACACGTATAAAATGGCTAAGAAGATCAAATTTCCAAATTTTTAGATTTCGTTCCTTAGCGGGTGGAATTGAATACAAATGCATTTTCACACGTATAAACACGTATAAACCGGCTTAGAAGTCCAAATTTTCAAATTTTTAGATTTCGTTCCATAACCGGCTGTATTGAATTCATATGCATTTTTACGCGTATAAACACGTATAAAATGGCTAAGAAGATCAAATTTCCAAATTTTTAGATTTCGTTCCTTAGCGGGTGGAATTGAATACAAATGCATTTTCACACGTATAAACACGTATAAACCGGCTTAGAAGTCCAAATTTTCAAATTTTTAGAATTCGTTCCATAGCCGGGTGATTGAATTCATATGCATTTTTACACTTATATACACGTATAAAATGGCTAAGAAGTTCAATTTTCATATTTTTAGATTTTGTTCCATAACGGCTGTATTTAATTCATATGGATTTTACGCGTATATACACGTATAAAATGGCTAAGAAGTTCAAATTGTCAAATTTTTGATTTCGTTCCATAACCGGTGTATTGAATTCAAATGCATTTTTACACGTACACACGTATAAAATGGCTAAGAAGTTCAAATTTTTTAATTTTTAGATTTCGTTCCATAGCGGTTGAATTGAAAACAAATGCATTTTTACACGTATACACACGTATAAAATGGCTAAGAAGTTCAAATTTTCAAATTTTTGATTTCGTTCCATAACCGGGTGTATTGAATTAAATGCATTTTACACGTATAAACACGTATAAACCGGCTTAGAAGTCCAAATTTCAAATTTTTAGATTTCGTTCCACAGCCGGATGGATTGAATACAAATGCATTTTACACGTATAAACACGTAAAAATGGCTAAGAAGATCAAATTTACAAATTTTTAGATTTCGTTCCTTAGCGGGTGAATTAACGTTAGTAAACAATTTATTAAACATGAACCGTTAATTAAATTAATTAATTTAAGGTTTAATAATTAATTTAATTACTAAATAACAATAAAAAGAAAATAAAAAAAAACTTTCATAGAAAAAATCATGCGCGTGGATCTATAGCGATAAATCAAGGATCATCGATCGCGCATTAGATAATCT